>JAUBOD010001009.1:690462-702457 GCA_032353885.1 Nothura maculosa
CCCTGTGCCATGTGCTCTAGGTGACCCTGCGTGTGCAGGGGGGTTGGACTAGATGACCTCTAAGGTCCCTTCCAACCCTACACATTCTATGATTCTATGATATTCTTGCCATACATATGTCACATGGTGGGGTGAGTATAACATTTTCAGTATTTTACAACATGTTGTGCATAAAGCTAGAGAGTGAGAGGCAAAAGTCAGAGTTTGTCCCTGCCTGCCCAAGAAACAACAAAATAATGAGTTTATTACCTAAAAGGCAATAACTGGAAACAATCACAACAAAAAGAGTTAATAGAAGAGATTCAGAGCAAAAGGGAAAAATGAAGGGAAAAATTGAGAATGGAAGTTTGGAAGGAAAGCAGAGGATGGATTCAAGGACTTTTATTTCTGAGCCATTCTGAACCACTGTCTCTGCTTTGGAGCAACAATATTTAGCCATGTGCCTTCTTGTAGCACTGACAAAATGAAACAGGATCCATTAGGTATGTAAGGAAGTTCTGTGCATTATCATGCTGGGTGCTATTTTTCATCCAACTTGCAGGGGATAGGCCAGGATAACCCAGTTAATATATCTATTTCTTCATGACATTCTGCTCCCTCTTATTTTAAATCATGACAGTTATTTGTTTGTTGTTGTTGTTTATTTTATAGGTTTTTTTAAACAACTTTTTGTTTTCATGCAATGAGAGCCAAGATTTCATCAGACGACAAATCCAAGTGCATTTTTTTGAAAACAAGCATCCGATCTTCCTAAGCTATCTTATGGACTCACTTAAATGCTAAATAAATTCAGTATATGCACGAATTACTATTTTTCCCTCTGCATCTTCTATCTATCTAAGTTGTATTCCTACTGATTTCTAATCCTCCTAGTCCTACAAGTTTTTGACTCCTTCGTCGACTCTCTAATCTCTTAACCCTCCTAGCTGCATCACTGTTCTTTGTAATGAAGTATCTGTCATTGCCATCTTTGGTGTGAGTGGTCAGCATACTCATATTTTCCTACAAGTTTTACTGCTTTTGGTTATTGCTGATCTGCCAACAAAAACATGTCATCTTTTAAATACAGCTCATAGAAGTTTACTGATCTGATGTTGTAGCGGTAAAAGATAGTACTTTACAGCGACTCTACTTGCCACTAATAGCTTCCCTCAAACTTTGCTAAATGAATCTTGGGGGATATTCTAGTAATGACCCATAAATCATCCCAAATCATTGCATGTTTCATTGATGTTTGATGTTTAATCTATGAGCACTTCCTTCCCTCTGAAAAAAATCTGATCAAACTAGCAGGAAAAAAACCCACTTTATATCATCTCACAGAAATCTTGTATTCTTGACCTTAAATAAACTCCTTCAAGTTATTATTTTCATAACTCTACAAAGAAGCAGAGCATTTTCATCTAGAATTCATTGCATTAAAAATGCATTTTTGAGGGGAATGTTGTCAAAGGAAGGAGATATTTGTGGAATATAGTATTAATATTGAAACGAGAATATTCCACAAACAAAAATAATCTTTTTGGTAGTTGACTATGCAAGAAGACAGTGAAAGTGATAATCGAATGGTTACTTTCGTATGACATTGATATCTTCAGTATTGTGAAGATACGACCTTTTTCATACCTTTTTTCATACCTTGAAATTTGAGATACTTTCCAAGGTAGCTTGGAGGTCCTTGCACCACATTATATTCTGTGCTGTAACAAAAACACCACTGGATTTTGAAATAGTATTAAGATGACCTCAACGCCAAAAAACAGAGATAATTTGGCTAAGTAAAAAAAATATATCTGCCAACTTAACTACAGACGAATTTAAAATACAAAGTTTATTCAAACCATTGCAATTATCCAAGCATTGCCAACAAGTGTCACAATGAAATTAAATACAAAACAAAGCTGATAACCAAAAGAATGCTGGCACTCCCTTTTTAGAAAATTACACACATTGTATGGAATTAGATCATTAAATACACCATAAAAAAGTGAGGAAAAAAAAAAGAACTTATGCTTTAATGCATATTTGTGAGAGAAAGAATGATGACTCCTAAAAGGTACTAAAAATGGCCTTCCTGACTGCTAGTTATCCCATAAAGACTTTACCTGTTTCAAACTCAAACATTTGAAAAAACCCAAATTATGGAAAGTTATTTCCTTTATTTTTTGATAAATGAGCAAACAAAAACCTAAGCAAAAAGTACAACCAGTGAACATTTTTTTTTCTTTCCTTTCCAAAGCAATGACAAAAAAATAGCCTTTTGACAGACAAATGTGACATAGGGCCAACTGAAGACCTGGACTCTTCAAAGGGAGCACTTGTACACTACTGTGAATGCTTTGAATGCTTTGTATCGTATGGCAGTAGATAGAGGTAGTTGAAAAAAAAATCCCAGTCTTTGTTTCAGGAACGAGAGACCAACATAATTAAAAAACCATTCTTTAACTCATAATAAGAAAAGCTAAGGAGGTTAGACTGCAAAATCAATAAAGTTCTCTGTATTCAGTTAAGGACTGTGAGACATAGACTCATAGAATCATAGAATGGTTAAGGTTGGAAGGGACCTCTGAGGTCATGTAGTCCAACCCTCCTGCTTACTCAGGGTCAACAAGAGCATGTGGCACAGGGTTGCATCCAAGTGGGTTTTAAAGATCTCCAGAGAAGGAGAGTCCACAACCTCTCTGGGCAGCTCCTTCACATTGACTAATTTGCTACCTGAATGGACAACTACTGTGAAATTAATTTCCTTTATTGTCCTATCTCTGTATGGAACATGTTTATGATGTACAGGCAAAAAAAAAAAAAAAAAAAAAAAGAACATACACATATATACATATATACATACATATATATATATATGTATATATAAAAAAACATGTAATGGAGCAATGAATGGAGCAATATGACCAAGTTATACTACAACCTGTCTTGGAACTGTTTTGTTCACAAAGATAAAATTTATGTAGTCACTCCTAGTAGATCATATTTTGGTGTATAAAATCTATTTAAAGTAAAGGTCTAGGAAGAGTAATAGTGACTTATCTTTGAACTCTTAATGGCAGAAAACTACATTATTTGTAATAAAGACTATATTTCTAAGTATTATTGTGAGCAACAGAAATGCTTCTTTTAACTGCTAAATTAGCTCTAATTAAGGGACTTGAATTATCTTCATTCTGAGTCTAAATAGTGCAGACATAGCCTTAATGAGTCCAAATCTTAAAATCCTTTCACATAAGCCACTCAGATTCTTTCAGTCCCAATTTGCTCACTCAACCTCTATGTGTGAATAAAGTTCACAGAATCACTGTGTTAATGCAAATAAGAGAACTGTAATGTTAAGAATTAAATATTTTAAGAGTAGAGAGATTTTCTAGACATTACCATGCCAAACAAGCTAAACTCACAGAATAGAAATGTGACATCACTTTATCAAACGTACTACCAGCTCTAATTACAGATCCATTTTAGGAAGCTGCTTTAAAAGCATGTATTTAATAACAGATGGTTTTCCAAGCAGATAAGTATTAGCAGTTTTAGCTGATTTTGAAAGCTAAAAGTGTTTGATTTATGTAAACTCTAGCCTTACCTATAAAATATTAAAAAAATACAGTTGGCCAGTATGACACCCTAACCCCTTACTTTCCAGAGAAAATTGTTGTTGCATAATCTGAATAATGACATTTGCAGCAGTGACAAAATATGTTGTGCCACAATGCATAGTGTATCATGATTTTTTAAGTATCAGGCTTTTTTTTTTTTTACTGCTACTAAATTAAACTGCAGTAATGTGAGAGCAAGTTAGGATGGATGTGACTGTCAAACTGAGAGTCAAATACCGCTCATTTTGTGGAAGTGGTTGTAAATCAGCATAAGATAAGCCTGTAAAAATGACTTTTTAAAAATACACAGTTTATGAATAGTCATTAAAGCAATAGGGAAGTGAAGGATTAAATTAGGCAAAATATACAGATATCAGAGTCAATACTGGAAAAATTTCTGGCACACTGCTGTATAGCAGAGATTAAATAGGCAAATTAGAATCCAATTTATATTTCCATTGGCCTCAATAGAAATCAATAATATTCTTTGTTCCCAAAATTGATTTCTGATTGTAGACACTGTGCCTAGCATGATAAATACCAGATTTTCAGCAAGGCTTTGACTGTAGCATAATTTATGCACAAATTATAGAACTTAAACTCGTGACATGCAACCAGTGTGTTATTCTGATCCTAGATTTGTCAAGCTATTATGTGCATTTTCACTTTAAGCTTCCCTGCTGTCAGTACAGCTATGCATATTTTGTAATGTAGCCAAGTACTTTCCAAATTGCAGCTCATACTAGCATTGTCTATGTGTGTGTGTGTATTTTTTTTGACAAGAGTCACAAATCCACTCTATTCAGATTGTTTTTTAACAACTGTCAAGAAAAGAAGATCATCAGATGTTCTCTGAAGAAGTGGTCTCCAGATGTTTTTGAGGCAATCGTTCCTTCTGCTGCTTTCTCTTTCACCTGCCTTCCATTAATCAACTGTAAACTGCTGTGCCTTTTCTCTCCTTTGAACTTGGCCACCAAATTGCAGCTTTCCTTGAAGCTTTTTCCTTGTGACAGGTTTTATTTATTTATTTTATTTATTTATTTAATAAAATCTAGGAAACCTAGGAGAGCTTGGTAATATGTGCTGTCTCCATCTCACATCTTTTGACTTACCTCACTCATAGGAAATTGAGTATCGTGCTTCAGAGCTCTGTTTTATCCTCTGCTCAGAGCCACATAAACATATGAGTTTCCACTTCTGAATTAGACATATCTGCCTCTCAGCTATGTTTATCACTAGTGGGCAGAACTGAGTGTGACTCAAACACTCACTTCCTTGTACATGTGATGGAGCCTAAAAAGAAAAAAGTGTCTACTTTTTAATGCGTATTCATTTTTGGTTTCATTAAATTCAGACACAAATTTGTCTATCCCTTCTTCCTGAGCTGAAAGACAGATGACCTAGGGACTGAGCTCACATAAATAACTTTATTTTTTGCTCTTAAACTGGAAAGAGTTTTTGTTTGCTTACATTTTTGCACATGCAGCCAATATCATGTTTCAATAGAAAAGTCAATAAGATTTACACAGGACAGTGCATAGCTAAAGGGTAAAAAATGTTGTTATGTAATATTCTAGGAAGGTCACCTTTATTAATTGAGCTATGTGTTGAAATAAGCAGGCACATGTGGCCTTGAAGTTCATTGTTGCAACAGTATTTGACTAGTATTTATGTCTTTTTAATAACAAGTATCTCTCCCAAAATCTGATGCAGGTAGATAGAGTGATAAGATCTCCCTGCAGAAGAGAACCAGAACAGAGGTGAGTTGCCAGGCACTGGCGATGACTGCCCATCTAGGCTTCTTCAGATTACTGAGTTAAGAAATACTAATGTAAATCTAGTATAACTCTTGCTGAGTTATCCTTAAATTACATCACTGCCAGGAAAAAAAAAAAAGACTCTGACCTTGCATGTTCTCCTGGCACTTCATTACTCTTCACTTCACTGGTCTTCTTTTTATACTTGTGTATATAAATTCTATACTAGTGTTGCCCTGTTAAAAAAGTAATTAAATACAGCAAAGTGAAACAGTCCTATTTAATTTGCAAGAGTTCAAATATGAATTTTTTTCTACAAAGTTGTAAGTGTATCTGTTTGATCTCACATGTCATTTTTTCATCCCATATCTCAAATCAAAATTCACTTGAAACAGAGTGAAAAAAATTGGCTCACGTCCATTTGAAACTGGGCTTAATGCAAAGTTTTTCTGCAAAGTATAGTGAACCTTTAAATGATTGTTGACCAAGCAATGAGCTGCAATGAAAATGAATCAGATGTGTGTGTGCTTCTTAAGTTTTATTGCAAATATTTTCCACTCTCCTTGGTGGGCCAACATCATCCTGGGTTTAACTTCACGAAAGTCAGTGAAGTTCTACCAAAGAATAAATTGCCTTGTTAATTTTTAACAGAGTGCTAAAGGAAACTCTGATTACATCTTGAAACTCTGGCTTTCTACTTTCAAACACAAAAGAAAAAAAATAAGAAAAAATATAATGAAAGAACATCTAAGCATCACCTACTTAGTAAACCGAATATTGGTGTCATTTTGGCATGTTTGTGAAAGTATTTTTAAAGTGTTTGGAGAATAACTAAGTATTAATGAGGACTTTTTTTGGCACTAATATTTGATATCTGGATTATAGAAAGAACTTTTATTACAGAAAAATAAAAAGCATGTGTTTGGCATTATTTATTATTTTCTATGGAGTAAGTGTCAAGATCTGAAAGTGAGCATTTCATTAGTCACATACTAAATTTGGTTGTTAAAATTGATTTGCTAATATCTAGCATGATAATCAGTCAACAGGATTTAATTTGACAGTTTAGAGGACTGTTTTGACACTTGTGGATATTGATGGTGTGTGGGAACTTATCATGCTTTTTAGGGCTTAATAAAGAGCTTAGCTTAAGTAGATAATGTAGTATAGCATAGAGCATAGGGCACGGTGTTTAGAAGATCTTGTGATGTCATGAGAAATCAGGGGCATAATTAATTAGCTTACTGATAACCTCATGCTGACTAATTGAGCAGTAGGTGAGTTTCCCCACCTTACTGGAGATACAGATCGAACGACAATAAATGTCATTTGCTGCATCCTCATATTGATGTCTGTACTCTATGGCCCTGGGGCGAGGACAACTTCAGGTCAGTCCAGCTAGTGAACGAGGCTTGCCGATCCCCTTTCAGCAAAAATGGTAAGAAGCTCAACAACACACTGAAGTAAATATCACTTTCTGGATGATTCAGAGTACATTTTCCAAAGTATTCATTGATTCTTGTTCTTTCACATCTGAGGGTAGAAATGGAAACTGTCCATAAGTATCTTCACTTGAAAACTTGTGATTCAAACACAAAAATCATTAGGAGACACTGTGTAAATATGATTTTATTATATTGATATTATTAAAAGGATATCTCTAAAAAAATTACTATCGAGATTTACAAGCTTAATATTGTTTCCCTCAACATAGTTTGTTCTTTCCTCACTTAAATATTTTGGGTCTAATTCTGAAATTTTTAGAAAAGCTGGTCAAAGAAGAACATTTGTATACCATGAGAAATTTTGTATTTCAGGATTATGTTAATTTTTAACTGCATATTTCATGAAAAATATTGTTTATTTTGCATTAGAATCATTTATTTTTCATTAGAATTTAAATAAATTTTTGAAGCTTTGAAAAAAATGCTGTAAGTGAATCATATTTTGTGTGTTTTTTTTCCTTTTATATTATATTGATTTTGTATTTACTGATACAGTATGTGAATAACAGAGATAAAAAGCCAAGTGGAAATATAAAAATCAAAATTATTATTCCTAACATTCAAAATAGCATCTAGCATGTAACTAAAACTACATATAGATCAGTGTGTTTCTACATTTTAAAAATATTTTTAAGGTCTTTTCAAAATAAATATCAATTCAGAAAAATGTTGATTTGTGGAAGCATTCCATAAGAGAAATGAATATTGGATCCATATTCAAGGCTAAAGTAACTAGCAGATTATAAGCCCTGTACACACAATAAAGATTAGAAATGAATGCAGTAGTCTGTAATTTTTATTTGTTTTTCTTTTGTTAGAGTTCTGATGAATTCAAACTATCCAAAATACATAGACACACCAATGGAAATTTTCATTAGCTTGGCAAAATACTCAGAGTGGTTGAGATAATCAGAAAGCCTCTGTTCAGCCTCTGATTTTGCATATACAAAGGATAAATATTTCATACATATCAAAGGATACAAATGAAGCATGCAATCTTGGGCTGCATCTAGGGCTTCTGCATAGCTAACCTACTAGCTATGTGATGCCAACCTGTTCAAGGAGTGTGGTGAGCAGGATGGATGAGTACAGACCTGTGTTGCACTGCGTGCTCTAAACCTATTATTAGACACAGCCTCAGTGTCTCTTGAAAATTTCACTGTACAGATATGGACGTTGATAGAGTAAGCAACATTGACTCAGAATATCTTTTTTTGTCTTTTATTAAAAATAACAAGCAACCAGGTCTTTATAGGACTGGATTTGTCTTAATATAAAGAAACTAAATGCAGGACCAGTTTAATGAATAAATCAAAATGATTGTGATTTTTTTAAAAGTTGTTCTTTATTTTCTTTGATTGGAGGGGAACTCAAGTTTCCATTATATAGATCAACACAGTTATGGTTACCATCTTTCAAAACATTTTAAGAATCTGTAACCTACACTTTACTAGCAAATATTTTGTGGATTAGAATAAACTATGCTCTATTATTGTGCAATGAGTAAGAAATAGGTAAGGTTTTCAAGAAGAAACAGAGGTCTAAGTACTAAAAATGAGGTGCCAACCTGACATCAGGAGACGTATGTCTTTGCAGCATTCACTCTCAATCATCTTCAAAACACAGGGAGTGAGGGACTAATTGTATGACCAAGGAGAATAGTAGTTAGATAAAAAACTCACTGATGGCAATTTTCACCCATTATGATTATGACTCAGTCCTTCAGTTTAATTCTTATTTTTGCCACTTTGTAGGATTTCTTTTTTGAATGAAAATCAATAGTTAAGAAGGAATCTGGGAGTGAAGGCACGGAGGTCTTCTAATCCCATAGAATTTATGGAGTTCAACAACACTAGTGTGAGAGTTCCTCCTGCCAGTGTTATTTAGAAAAGAGACCATTTCATACATAGATGCAGGGTTGAAAGAAATTTTGGCCTCATTCCAAAGTACGCCAGGAAAACAAACCCACAGGTAAGCAGACTATATCATATCAGTGAGCGTTAAGAATAAATGATCTGAGGACATTATATACCTGGCAATGCTTGAAACTTTGGGGGCAAGTTCTGGACATGAGGCAAGTGTTTGTCTATGTTTTATCCAGGGATGTGTTCCCTTGATGTTAAGATGATATACACTGTGTATAACTGTTTGTTCATGCTATATAGGTGACCAAGCCTTGCAGATAAACCTGTTCCCAGGTAGTAATTTCTATTCATTACCCTTAATGAGCATTGGTTCTTAACAAATTTAATGAGAGGGAGCAACTGTGAGAATCTGTCAAAAGAAGGCAGAAAAAAAAGAGAAAAAAAAAGTTTAAAAAGCTGAAACAGTTAAATATTTGTAGTGCTATCAGTCAGATTAACATTTTCCAGTCACTCTCACTCTGGGTGCCCCTGGTTTAAGGTACTTGGTTATCTGAATTAGCCGGGCTTACACAGGTGTGACTGAGGGCAATAATTAGCCCATTCATTCCACCGTCTGCTTCTCCGAGGGTCCCCAGGGAACATATTACTCCTAACAGGTATTTGTAGCACTTAGTAGTTTAATGTTCAAAGCTGAGTACAATATCCTTACTGTGTAAATCTTTTGGAGTTAGCACTGAGGCTGGATATGCTTACTCAGGAAGGATGGGGAAGAGTTTGCTTTGTGTCCACCTGCACTTTTTAAGACTAAGGAAGGAGAGCAATTTTCCTCGGCTACTGGTTGATCCAACAGCTGCAGACCACTAGGTCTTTTCCCAGGAAAATGCCACTAGATTAATTTTAAACTGAAAACTCAGAAAACATGAGCACTGCATATAATGGGTACAAATTCTGTTGTTTTTTTTTCACTTCAGTCTTGGGCAAAATTCCTGTCATAAATGAGGAAGGAAAGACAGTGGAACTACATGTGCTGCAAACCAACAAACTGGAAATGTAAGGAATATTTTGGCAAGTGGATCTCTTTTAATGCTTTTTGGACTGTACCATATTGACGTTGTGATTGCTGAGCACTAGACTGTCTTACTAGAGTGATGTTCTAAGACCATCAATTCAGCTTTTAAAAATTCCTGTCACACAGTGCCTTATCAGATGGCCATATTTACATTCAGCTACAAGTGTCTTTACTCACAGTGTGTGACTAAGAGGGCTGGAGATACAGGGGAAAAAATACTTTCATTTAATTTTAAGGAATAGCAATATGCAACTTAAACTAGGCAGATTAGCCTGGGCTAAGGTTTTGGAAGCATTTAATGCTGACTTCTATGGCAATGATAAGGAAATTCATAACATTTAGAACTCTTGAAAATACTATTATATCTGTTTGCTTTAATATTCAGATTCCAGATACAGAAACATCATTCTGTGAGTGTATAAAATTATAATGCTAATTTCTAATGAATCCATGTCTTGTCCTTTGATTCTGCTGTGATTAAGTGTGGGTCCCAATACAAACATAATCATATACCTATGTCACAGATGAGCCTCCTTACATCTAACAGTGATTGCGCTTAGTTTTATACATGTTTTCATGAAACTTAAAGGAATGTATCTATGCTAATGCCTTCTAAACTGGTGGGCAGAAGAGAGGAAATTCTCTTAGAGAGTATAGGATATCTTCAGCATGTTAGCCACGATTTTCAAGGTAAATATTCTTTTAACAGTATGTAGATTGAATAAATGCTCAAGAATGGCTTATACCCAGTTCTAAACATGCTCATAGAAAAATGCAGGGAAGAGGTGTGAAGTGGTATATTTTTTTAAATAACTTTTAATGTTTCTTTCCAGTGAAGAAAAATCACAGAAAATTTGAGACTAAAGAATATTCTCTGAGTGAATTAAAAAAAAAAAAAAAAAAAAAAGGAAACCAAACAGGAAACATTGTTTTAATGTAAGGTTTAGTCTCCCCCCTGAATTTACCATAGTCAATTATATAAGTGTCTTTGGTCCTGCTTGCCTTCTTTTTCTCCATCTCAGCAATTCGGCTGCACTCAGAGACTGCGCTTGGCTGCGCTTGGCTTAATCAGCATTGGCGAATCCAGCTCATGCCTTACATTGACACTGCCAGTTTGTTCACTGGCTTTTGTTCTTTATGGATTTCATGTGAGGTATTACTCATCAATATGACTAGTCAAATAATTTAACAAGCGAAGTATCATCCGATGAGCACATGCTTGTACTTCAGTCTGACTAAGCCAGCTGTCAAGGATAGCAACAGCTGTGGAATCATGAAAGGAATAGGAAAATTGCTAAATTAGAACATATCCTGCAAAATATGGCTTATATGGAAATGACTGACTACAGCTATGAATCCAATAAGCCCAGATGGAAGTCTGAGTGGGTAAGGGAGAAATTTTATGCTTGCAAAAATCTATTGTAAAGGGAAAGCTGTAATGCAAGGGATCACCCATTCTCTCTCCTTTTCCTTTTTTTTCACTTGAAATTTATTGAAAGTCCAGTGAAGTTAAGACTTAACATAAGTCCTAACATACACAGCTAATACTACTAGGTGAAAAATCCCAAGATCAAGAGACGTCTGCCTCTGTCAGTTTTCATCTTGGCTGCCTTCTGTTGAGAGGTTGCTGCCTCCCTCCCTTTCTCAAAAGGATAATCATACACACCTTTACACAGTCACACCATCCCATCCTTGACTTTATACAGTGACTTTACACAGTCACACCATCCCATTAACCAATTAGAGTCTATACATGAAGAAGATCCCTTTAGAAAACATTTTTCTTCGATATACCTCTTCATTAACTGCAGACAGACCCATTAGTTTGCCCATTTCAATATAAGAAATAAATTTTTGCAAAACAATCCTGGTCACATGTGACTAGCACATGCCATGCAAGAAACTAGCAATCTGTATAACCCCTGCACTAAAGGCTTCCAAAAATAGAATCATCGAAATCCCTGGATTGTGTGAAAACTCTTCTTACAACGTTCCATTGCAACAAGTGCTCTCATAGAAGAAGATATAGTGGTGAGGTAAAACAACGATCGTATACCGCAGAATCACAGAATCTTCAAGATTGGAAGGGACCTCTAGAGATCATCTAGACCAACCTTCCCGCTCAGGCAGGCACACCTAGAGCATGTGGCACAGGGTGGCATCCAGGCGAGTTTTGAAGACCTCCAGAGAAGGAGAC
>JAUBOD010001009.1:704187-715535 GCA_032353885.1 Nothura maculosa
GCCCTGTCCCTCCTGAAAAGCCTGTAGCCCTCCATGGCCACATTCCAATCATGGGAGCTGTCCCACCATGTCTCAGCTCATACCAGAATGAGCTTGCTCAAGCACTTAGTAAAGGCTCAGGATAGGGAGTCCCCAGGGAAACAATGTATTTCACCAAAAAAAGTCTATTTTTTCAATCATGATACTCAATGGAGACCAACAAAATACATTTCTAAGATGATTCTCAACATTAAAATCACTGAGTCAATGGATATGATTTATGTTTGACTGATATTATTCCCTCCCAGCTAAGCTCTCCAAAGGTGTTATTTCATGGGTGATAACATGATTTTTTTGTCTTGATGAATACCAATAATAATAATTTTTCTCAGATGTTTGGCTGATTAGAACAGTTTTTAAGAGGTTTTTAATTTAAATTCAGAGTTGTTTTTTTTTCAAACACTATTTATCATTGATTTTTTGGCATCCTTTTAAGACTTTGGTCTTTTCTGAATGTATATATTTCTTTTCCAGATGTCTAACTTGGTTTTACATAAGATATTACTTACAACTACATTACTTTTCTATATCAGAAACCATCATGGCTAGAACAACACTAATACAACTTTCTCCTTTTCTTTTTCACAAAGGATTGCTTGGGTGCAATCCTCTGACACATGCTGTAGGCGACCCTGCGTATGCAGGGAAATTGGGCTAGATGATCTCTAACTGTCTCTTCTATCCTTAAAGATGCTATGATTCTATGATTTTCTATTAGAGTAAAATTATAGAATAACTTAACACTACTTTATTCAGAGCAATCTAAAGAATAAAAAATATTCAAATTCCACATAAATGATTCCATGACAAGTTTGGAGGCTTGGAGATTGGTTGTGCTTTATCACTGTAGTTCAATTTGTGAATAATCATCATTATAGATAGAACAATAGCTCTCCAATGGTATCTCCTAAGAGGGTTTCCTCTGTACATTAAAAGAAAGTATTTGTGTGTTTGTACATGTATGATCTCCTTACCCAATAGGAATGATACTACTGAGAATGAAGGTGAATGAAATGTGTGATATAAAATATTTCATTGTTGATTGATGGAAGAGACAGATTTCCAGCTGTTGCACATCATGACAACATTGCAAAAAATATTACTGCTTTTTGAGTCTGTTTTAATTTTGTAAGGCATTATCCATAGCTGGTTATTTAATCCTACCAAAAAATAGACGTGTTTATTCAAAGCTGCAGCAAAGTCTAAATGTTCGAAGCAATTTTAATAAATGCTGAATATCTAATACCTGAACGATGAATACTTTAATAAATGCTGAATATCTGAATGCCTAATTCAGAATTTTTCTGCCACTTCTGGAATGTAGTTCTGGCCATTATTTCTTAGAAGACAATAGGCTGTATCACAGGGTGAAATAAATTTATTGCCTACATTGTATTTCTTGGGTCTATAGGTAATTGTTTGATAATTCTGGAAACACTCAAGTCATTTTTTACAATTTCTGGACTTCATTGTGATCAACAATTTTTTTCAGTGAGGAAGAGAGAGATAATGTGTATTCTTGAAGATCTAAGCCAAGTGTGTGATCTGTGTGTGTATTTGCTTTGCTCAATCAGAATACGTGCAACAGAGAAAGGCAAAGATAATTATTGAGAAAAAAAGACAAGAAATAAGTTTCTCAGCAGAGAATAAAAAGCACAGAAGTTGAAAGAGATATTTTTGAAAACTTCTAGAGGAGCTCAGACAAAAAGTAAAGTAAGCATAAACAAAAGTTATCTCCTAAAGAGAGAAAGAGAAATGCTAGAAAGGTTTTATACATTCATTTTTACAGCTACGTTTTTAATTGCAGTTCCATATTTAGTTAAAGGTGTGCTATATAACTGAAAAACAATAACTTATAATCTTCTCGAAAAAATTTTGTTATGTCCTTCATTATTTCAGTAAAATTCTGTGATCTTCCAGATATGAAGGGGAATGAAGCACTCAGCTGCCTACTACTACCTGACTTTGGCCATGTTTCTTTCCCACAGTTATTTTTATCCTATGTTTCTACCCTCACCCTTCCTAAAGATAGAATATAATATCTCAAGGAAAAAAGCACTTTCTAGATGAAATTTATCTTGCTGTTGGTCTTCCAGAAGCATTGCATAGTCAAAAGCAGAAAAATCAGTAATATGTCATCCTGTAACATTTAGCACAGTTCTGTATAAGCAAATTATATTTTAACATAGCTACAATGATTGTAGGCATTTTTAAAAAAAGCGTGACATGAAATGAGAAGATAAGGAGAAATCAAGAAAGGTTTAAAAATATTGAAGAATTCTTAAAGCTATAATAAATCATTTGTCCGAATATAGAGCAAATACTTCCTCCACTGAGAAGCAAAGTGTATAGGAACTGTGAAACCTATCCTCATATTTTGAAGACTCTTGCTATTATTTCAATGCTCTACACATTTGTTTACAACAGACCTAATAGCAGCCCAAAATATCTTGAAAGTAACAAACACATTAAGGAAGACTGGAAGACCGACAGATGTACTTTTTCACCAAAGAACTATTTAAGTTTAACAAAATATTAGGAGATGACATTTTATCTGAGAGTTCATTGCATAGGAACTGTTTTATTTTGGTTGATATTTACACTGGCTAGATGAAGGAATCCCTTCACTGCCACTATGGAGAGAGTTCACCCAGCACTTTTTAACATCATCAAATATTCTGTTTGTAAGCTTAAGTATGTAGCTGTTTAAGTGTAAAATACTTCTTTCAAAGTTGTTTTAATTGATTGAGTTATTATTTATGTATTGACCATGAAAATATTTTTCAAAGTTACTTTTTAATATACAGAAAGCTCTCTTAAGCTTGTTGTGTAAGCTATGTAGCTGATGAAATACATCACAGCTTCCTAAAGGACTTTCCCAGTAAATAGCCACCTGACTACCACTCTTATCTTTAATTTTTTATGTATATACTTTTTTTATTCAATTAAGTATTTATTTTCTGCTCTGAGAAAATCATTGTTAATATGAAAGACACTAATATGTTCATTGTTAATATGAAAGACACTAGTTCACTTCGATCAGGCTACTATCAATTTCACAGAAAATATACTTTTCCTGATGTTCCTGGGTAATGAATGGTTAACATAAAACCTCTCTCTAGCCAAATTGATTGCTACTGTCAGCAACAGCCAGAGTTGTCCTTCTTAGCCCTTTTTGTTAGGACATAAGAGCTTGCCTTTTGAGAAATTTTGCCTAAAGGTGGCTTGGAAAAGCTACAGTCTATAATGATTCCTGTATCTCCATATAGTCTGAATGGAAAAGACTGCCAGGACAGCATAGAATCTAGTTATTTAGTTTATGCAAAATTTTAAGACTCCGTCAGAGCTTCTGGTGTTGCTTACACACTCTCAGATACTAATTAATACGTGCTGTTGATAGTGTCCTATGCAGAACTCCTTTCCTAGGGTTGAGACATGTACGTTTTCAGGCAAATTATAAAGCTCAAAAGCACAGTATGTACTGTGGGAAAAGGTACCTTTTCTGTTTAAGATAATTTTCAGAGACACAGGAGGAAGGAAAACAATGTGAAGCTTCATTAAGAAAGCTGAAGTGAAGCATCTGGGTAGTTTGTGTGAATGTGTAGTTCAAAACAAGAAGACAAGGCAGCAAAACTGCACTCACAATCCCTGAAAAAAAAAAAGAAAAGAAGAAAGGAGTTCTAAATACTGTATACAGAACTGTTACTAAATTCTATATTAAATTACTGAAACTGTGTTTCAGGAACAAGATGGTTCAAAGAGCTTAGTCCAGTACTTCTAAAGTCAGTAATGAGAAAAATGAGCCCTGTTACTCAAGAGACTCTGCGGTAATTTTACTGCAATTTTGATACAAATACATTTCTAAATCAAGTATTTGGAGTAGGCTTCACTGATGATATAACTGCTTTGTTTTCTTGTTCACAGATTAATGTATAGCTACTGTATTTTTAATGTCTTGATAAAAAGATGTGGTAGGGATGTAAGGAACAAAGCAGCTTGTTTATCCAGTTTTGACTATTAACATGAGTTAGGTTAAGTTATTAAATGGAATTGTTGCTGCATAAAAAAATACCTTTAGGGTATTTAACATACTAAGTAGTCAATGTTTTGATGGAGAGTTGATCGTCATTCTGTAAGATAGTCTGCCGAACAAACATTTCCTGATTTTTTGATATAAATTGAAGAAATATTTATAAGATTTACAAACTACACTGAATTTACCAGATGGGTATATAATAAACTCAAGATGTTATTGCAAATATTGTGAGGACATTACATTTCCAAAAGAGGAAAAAATATACTCCAAATTTTTTAGAGGAGTTTAAATATTTTAAAATGTATGCGTCATTGTTAAGTCCTGGGCCAAATACCTAACCCATGTTCTCTGAGCATTCACAATCCCTTTGATAGAAAGAAATGAAATGAGAGCAAAGGGAAGGTTATTCTTTTGGAATATTGTTTTGGAAAATTTGGAAATTTGAAAATTGAAATGTGGAAATTTGAAACTCTTGGAAAATGGAAAATATTTTTTCCATTTAGGAAGCTCACTGTCCCAAGAAAATGCTTATTTATTCTGTCCATCTTTTCAATATCCAATTATACATTTTCTATCTTATGGAAATACAATAATAATCTCAATAAAGATTAATTATCTTATAAATCAATCATCTCACTGTTTCTTTTTTTTAAAAAAAGAGCATTTTGAATGTCTTTCTGTTTGTGGACATCACAGAATAAAAGTATTTTGTAGCAAAATTGATAACTTGTAGCTGACAAGTCAGATCTTGAAGGTTTAACCACTATTGAACTCTCTGAGACCAGAGTGCGTATTAGAAGCATTAGTAGTAGTCACATTTGTAGAAACATTCACACTACACGGTAGAAAGATTCTTTTCTTTTGACGGAATGATTGTAGCATATATTCTACAAGAACTTCCTGATGATGCTTTGTAGTTTGATGCTGACATCTTTGGCCATTTTTATACTTGTACTGGAAGGATCTTGCTACCAGAATGCCAAGTTAGCTCCTCAGCACACTCAACAGCACTGTTCTGTAAAATCACTTATAACACAGACCATCTCTGTATGTGCTGGCTACAGATACATCCTGCTAGTGAGAACACTGTTTAAAAAGAATTCTTTTTAAAATTGTTCCGGGACAAGAATAGGCCAAGCATTTTTTGCCCTTGTCTATTTATTTACTCAAATTACAAAAACTCTATGTATATACACACACATACGCATATATATATATAAATAAAAATTATTTTAAAGACAGAGTATGATGATCATCTTGCTTGCAGAATGTTATTCTCACTTGAGTCAGAATATAACAGAATGAGAGAATGTTTTACAACACTAGATCATGAATCTCATGACTACCATGCTGGGTGATCTTGATGGACTGGACGAATGGACTGGCAAGAAATTCATGAAATTCAATAATGATTAATGCAAAATCCTGCTTTCAGGAATAAAAATACTGGGGACTGGGAAGGTGTGGACTGATGGACTGGGGAACAACTCTATGGAAAAGGGTCCTGAGGTACAGCAAGTTGAACATCAGCCAGAAGTGCTAGCTGTCAACAAAGACAGCCAGCAACAACTGGGGCTAAATGAGAAAGAGCTCAGTCCTCAGGTCTGGGGAAATGATCATCTCTTTCTGCTCAGTGCATGCTTTTAATTAACAAGGTTTCACTTTTATGCCTCCAAAATGAGGAAGACATGATTAAATTGGGCAAGTTCATGGGGAGGGTCACCAGGATGGTTGGACCTAGAACGTTTGTTCTGTGAGGACACACTGAGGGCCTGAGTCTGATAGAGCCTTTAGAAGGAATGGCTAGGGGAAATCCTCTCACTACTACCAAATAGAACTACAAGCAGATGAAGCCAGGCTTGTCATAGTTATACATGGAGGGAGGAGGCAAGGCAGTAGACAAAAGCAGAAGGAAAAGTTCTTCAGACCAAATCCAAGTACAAACTTTTTCACCTGCAAAGTAGGAAAGCAGTGGAGCAAGTTTTCCAGAGAGGCAGTGAAACCTTGGTGGTTTTCAAGAATCAGCTGGAAAATGCCTTGAGCAATCTGGTCAGATGTTAGACCTGGCCCAACTTTGAGCAGGATATTGGACTACATAACTCCAGAGGTCTCTTCCCACCTGAATTATTATGTCTCTTGTCTCCAACATCTTGTTATTCATATTCTGAATTTATGATATTCTTCTAAAATATTTAATAATTTTTTCTGCCTCAAGCTAAAATGACAAGACATACTGAAAGTATTTCATTTTAATATATCTATTTCTGAACAAAATAACTCCTTTCACTAGTAAAATGGGTCTATTAATTAGGTGTCACATAACATTCACAATGTCAGGGTTTTAGAGGCTTTCCTTCTAGTTCAATGTCCTTGTGTATTAGAAAATTACTTAGATTTCTCTTTTGTGTGTTAGAAGTTGCGAAAACTGTGATTTCATTTTGGCAAACTGAGTGTTTCAACATTTTGAGTGAATGTCACAGCTGTCTGATCAGCTGTTTCTTAAAACATTCAAATTATTTTGCTTCCCAAAGCTAGATAAAGTGATTCATCTTTGGGACTGAGAGAGTAATGTATGTTTTCTTTATTGATCATCACCTACAAATATCTTTGTTCACTTTGTCGTATTATCAAACTAATTTTACTTATTTGTTTGTATCCTCTCTGATGTAGTCAAGACAGATCTGAAGAATTAGACAAATCATGAGAATATAATAGAAATTAACATGCTTACTACTATTACTTAATGTAAGGAATTATATTTACCTTTTTCAAGTAATAAATACTTTTTATTTTTCCACTACTATTTTAATTTTCCTAGTTAAAATCTCTGCCTGAAAGAATTTTTACTAGTGGTTTGCCACCTTATAAAAGTCATTTATAATAAGTCACTATTGTAATACTTTCTTCCACAGAAATTAACAGACTTTGATGTTTTTTTAAATAACTCCTGTTTATTTAAAAAAATTATTTAGCTGCTGTCTCTATTTTTCAGCAATATTTTCTGCAAGTGCAAAAAAAAGCAGATATATCAAATATGATATCACTGAACAGATATGCCTATTACTTAATGTTGCTCGATGACAAGCAAAATTTTACACTGTAAATTTGAATGCATATTCTCAAATTCCATGTTTGACTTAGCTCTTGGAGAAAACAGACTTAATGAAGAACTTTTGCTCCCACACTCAAAGACAGAGCAAAGCCAATTAAATTACTCACTGTAGTATAAAGTATTCTGCTGCTACCTTTTTTTTGTTGTTGTTTTATTGTTTTTATATATGAACTCCACTGACATGCACTCAATGGATTTTTTTGTGAAACAGATTGGCACCATTCTGGTAGGGCCAGAGTCTTGTGCTATGTTGATAACAGAACTTTAACGTAACTGAAGTTACAATGTTAATTTTTATGTTATCGGTGTCTTTTTTTTTGGTAAAATATTCTATTTATAGCTATCATCTCCTTTTTAATAGAGTTAGTCAAGAGATTTGGCCCTATTGATGCACCCTCAAATGTGTTGCAAAAGTGTTGAGTTTAATCTACATTGATCTGGGAACAAGATTCTAAGGAGTACAAAAGATGGAAGCAAAACAGGGACAGATCTTGCAATAATAAGTCAATAAGGGTATTAACCTGAGCTATGAAAAAGGCTCATTATAGTTCTTGATTTTCTGTATTTACAATAAACTAGATACAAAACAGTACTTTCAATCTGTCAGAGTTTGACTGGCATTGAAATTTCAAAAGGTTATTTTTTGGGGGGGGGGAAAGGTGGAACCAAAACAAATTATAGAACCATGAAAATTACTATGGAAACAAATTGTCATCCTCAGGTCAGCACTCCCTGATTAGGGTTGCTTCCCGAGCACTTGTAATGGAGAATATTTAGCCAGTCTTCCCACTGAGCTGCCAAGTATGTTCTCATAGAATAAGCAAGTGGTCTGATTTGCATCCCTGCCCTGCACCACAATTTTAATATCAGTTTCTAAGGTTAGGGTAAACAGAATACCTCTAAAACAATGTGATCCACAGTGCATTGTCTACTGACACTGATATATTTTAAGAAAAACAGAAGAAAAATGTTGATTGAAAAAATTCTTAGTTACTCAATGACTCCAAATAGCCACTGCTAGAAAATAAAAAAAAATGTAAACAAACAAAAAAATCCTTACAGTATTTGGATTCATTAGCTACTAATATGAGGTCTGAGAGGTAAAAAAAATACATGGAAGGTAAATCAAAATAAGTCAATGTAGCCAAATGGCCTACTTTCAAATGAATGTAGGCTCATGCTATTCTGATTACTATCAGACAGTGGCTGTTCTACAGAACTCTACATGCCTCTGAGAAAATGGCATTTTTACTGTCTGGATTTATAAATACAAAGATCTGCTCAGTCATTTCAAAACTAGGCACTCCGCTGCACCTGCAAAATTGCTGCATATCTATACAAATACTCCCAGTAACTGCAAGATAATGACCTACTGATATCTTAGACATTTTCCCTAGGCTGATCACTCCCAAAGTGACTGGTCCTGTTCAGTTGCTTAGTGCCCTTTGCACAGTTTACTTACATAACTGTAGTTAAAAAGAACTCATGCATACCAGTATCTGAACTGCATCTGCCAACTTGAGCTGTATACTCTTTCTATTTCCGGTACACAGAATATGAGATCTTAGCTTGGCTTTTGACACAACTATTAATTCTGTATGCCTTTGGTGTACTTTTCTAATATTAGGCAAGCTATGAAGGCTAAGCTGGTAATCATTATAGAAATGTATCTCTTTTCAAATACAACAAATACCCTCATGTTTTAGATGCTTGCTGTGCCTGTCAATGCAAATTGAAAGCAACAGACACAATCTAAACAAGTGACAACAGATCTGACTGGGAGTATTTTTTGAAAGAAACTCAGTCTACGTTGGCCCTTTCAAACTTTAGGCAAATAATACATATTTTTCTTCGGCAGGCACACCATTTGCAAAAGGCAGAGAACGTTCTGCACTATATCTTTGTGCTTCATTCAGTGACTATATTCAGTAAATTATTTAAGAGGATTAAAAAAGACAAAATAGACATTTAAGGAACATATGGAGGTGCTTAAGAGTTCAGAGCTAGTACATCAGCTTGCCTTGCAAAGCTGGGAAATCTAGGCACATCTGAAGGGGCTTCACAACAATCAGTATGCTGAGTGTGCAGCCATCTAGAGCTAGAGACAATATGGATCACAGGGATTCAGCTTTCCTTTGTTGTGGAGTTAAGAAGACATTGAAGTAGCTATGTTCCATTGGGATCTAGAGTCTGGGAACAATTCTTGCAGAAAAATATTTCAAACTATTTTATATGGGGAATGACTGAAAGACCTTGGCTCAGTACTTTCCTCAACTAAACGGATTAAAGCACCATGTTTTGACGAAGAATATCCTAATATGTTGATGATGATAACTTAGAGGAAACAGGAAGAAAAAAAGAGACAAAAAACTTTCTGCTTAGCATCTTGGAATCTCAAAGTGAACCCCTATTCAAAACTCTCTGCAGACATCTGTTCAATCCCTTAAGTTATGCTTTACTGATATGACAAAAAAATCTGAGTCCTAAACTCTACGCCTCGGCCCTAAAACCCCAACTTGATAGTCCATGTTGTACTATTCAGGGCTTTGTAGTTGAACTATATCTCAAGAACAGTATAGTCATATTAGTATTGTTGTGCATCCTCGATAATGTGTCTTGTCTCACAGCAGACCTGAAACAGTTTCTTTGCTTCATGTGCAAATGCAGCCAGTAAAGTTTGCTGGGTAATGTAGATATACCCTAAGATTTACATTAACAAAAGTGATGATTACTCAAACTGGCTACCTATGCTCTGAGTTGCTCAAAGAAGTCCCCCATGAAGGCCTCAGCAGCACATTAAAGACTATAATCTGAAGTACAGATTCACAGAGAATGGGACCAGTACAAAAGGAATAGGGGAGAGAAAATATACTTGCTCATTAATAAAAATATTCCTATGAAATTCAGGTAAAAATATTTTATTAGAAAACATTATTTTTATGGAAGGTCTTAGGATTCCTGTTTTCCTTTTAAACTAATTCCAGTCCTAGTTTCTCTAACTTGCTCTAAAAAAATGTTAAGCCTCTACTCTATTCAAAACTTTACAGCAAATAAAAATGAAAAGTAAGTAGATTGGGTAGCTATAGATCTCAAATCCTCTAATATGAGTTAGATAACTTATCTATTAAACTCTCTATTGATGCACCAGTCATCTTTCCTCTATGTCTTCAAACTCTCTTGCTAGGTAGCCAGGAGACAACAGGGACCAGTTTGCCAAGTGGATTAAGAGAGGTTACTCTAGGAACCTACCTGGGCCTGTTTTGCAGAGTTGTATCAGCTGGAAGAAGAATTCTCCTTGTTACCTATATACATAGTCTCTCCTGTTAGCTATTTAGACTTTTCAATCAAATAAACAGAAAGCACCTAAAGAAAAGAAATTCCGGTGGCTCGAAACAAGACAAGGTCTTTTAAGCATCCTATTTTGCTTAGCAGAGGTCATTTTAAATTTTTAAGCAACTTTACACAATCATAAACTACAGTAATGTTAGGTTTAATGTACGCATTTAAAGTGGCAGTATTCTGGAGTCAATTTGAGAACAAAGACTGTTTACTTTTCTTCAGTGTATATCATTGCCACTGACAGCATCAGTTCTCTTCTCCTTTACAAGTGTAAATCTGTAACTGTGTTGAAATTAATGGCTCACAACAGCACATTGTTAACCTGCAGGGGAGAATCAAGCTCTGGATATCTATGGCAATAAAACCTGCAAAGCTACAGAGAGAGTTTAATTACCACTTCAGACCCCTTCTTCCTCCTACCGATGCAAATCAAATGACTCATTGGCACCTGGTATGTCAGGTAAGGCATGCTGAGGGAAACATACAGGAATAGCAAGCCCTGGTCAACCTTGTAACTAGCAAGTTCACCACATGTTAGTTCACAATATTTAAGAGAATTCAGATGTTACAGACCCAAGTTTTACTAGAAATATAAAGGACATAAAGGAAGGGCAGTAAGAAGCATATGTTTTCTTAATTATGCCATGAATTTGCTTTCTAATGCTATCCTTCCAGTAAGTGCCATGCAAAGCTGATGATATGTGATCCAAGATAATGCACAGATGCTCTTTTATAGAACAGTGGTGCATAGAATCATAGAATCATAGAATGTGTAAGGTTGGAAGGGACCTTAGAGGTCATCTAGTCCAACCCCCCTGCACA
>JAUBOD010001009.1:715635-729663 GCA_032353885.1 Nothura maculosa
AAATGCTGTTCTGCCAGATGCAATCTTCCCTTCCCTTCCCTTCTCCCCCTTTCCCCTTTCCTTTTCTCTTCACAGAGTCATGGGAGTTCTATGTTGGAGAATTTTGATATATGCATTCCCACCTAAACTGAAATAAACATTCTGAATGCCTAGTGCAAGTTTACATCCCCTATTGTACAGATATTTATATTGCCACTGAGAATCTCTGTAATCAACTAAGCTAACCACTACATTCTCTACTCTCCATATATCTACCTCTCTCCAGTGCAAGTCTAGACAGCAAATGCTGGCATAGGACTGTACTCATTCAATAAATCCTCTTCTTGCCTTCCCACCAGCTCATCCACTTTAAGAGTATGGGTTAGTCTACTTCAACTTCTTCAAACATTGTACCAAAAATAAAACCATGAACACAATAAGAAATTCTGTTCTGCTTCCTTCCATTTTGCTTCTTCTCAACAAAAAGCAAATAGCACGAAAGAATCTCTTCAGCTTCAAAAGTCCAAACTTCTTTTAAATGAATACATAAAAAATGTTTCCGTTTGTGATCAATGGAAAAATAGAAACTGTTTTAAAGTATTTAATTGTTTTTATTTTTCTCCTAAAAAGAAATAAAAATTTTATACTGTAGCAAAAATTCAATACTGCAGCAATATTTATTCATCTTGAAAAAGGAAAATAGAACACACACACACAAAAGAGAGAGAAGGAGAGAGACAGAGAGTGAGAGAGAGGAAGGAAGGAAGGGAGGAAAGGAGGGAGGTAGGAAAGGAGAAAAAAACCTCAACAGTTTAGAGGACAGTCTCAGGTTATCATCTCTGCTTTGTTCTAGTTTCAGTAACCATTTGCTTCAGCTGGGCAACGTAGAGAGTTGTTACCAGCAAACGATAAGAAAACAATATATACATTTGGTATCCAGCATGTTAAGAATATTTTCTCTCATAACCTGAACAGAATCATGTTGTGATGCTGCAACCACTGTTCATCTTCAGGGTCCTCGCAGGGGTTCAGTACCCTTAGGGACCTGCTCAGCTCTCAGCCCAGCTCTCAACACATCTCTCTCTCTCTCTCTCTCTGAAACCTGAAGGACAATAAAAAAGTAGCCTGTCAGTGCCTTTTCATTACTAAAATATTTGAAACATAATGTTTGAAGGGGAAAGGAGAATATTTGAGTAGGAAAGTTCCTGAGCGATGACCTTTCTTCTTTCAGCTCTGCCACTGAGGTATGGCCAAGATCATCATGGTACAGCTCAGAGTGCAGGATTCTAGGAGGAGGCTTGGGGACTGCAGACCATCCCTCCATCCTGGGACTGCAGACCATCCCTCCATCCTGCAACAGGAATAGAGCAGTGCAAAGGCTTTTCCCTAATGCACAGGCTCAAGCTCTGGGCCACACTCCACATACTAAGCCATCGGGTCAAGTAAGGGAGTGGGGTGGGATTTTAGGCAAAATAAATGGAGTGGGACGTATGTGTGCATGTCTATATTATACAACAGAATCAAGACATTGAATGAAATTATTAAATCAAAATGCGAGATAGGGGAAACAGTAGCATCACTCAGACTGCCAAGAAAGCCAGCATGTTTGCATGGAGCTAGAAAGGTCTCCAGCACCCAAACAACCCAGCTATCTCAAATTGGAAATTGATGTGTCTCCCTGGCTTCATCACAGATCCTTCTGGATGTAAAAATCAGCCCAAGTGATACAGTCTTTTGAATGGCAGTAACAGGCAAAGATGTTACCTATGAAACAGCAGGTTTTTTATGTCACCAACATTATCATAGCTAGAATTGCTACTGCTAGTATTGAATCAGGCAGTTGATCAAATGCTTCATTGAGAACTGTGTTTTCTTTCAAAGTTACAAGTATATCTATCAAATGAAACTGAACACAGGGTGCAGAATGTAGCTGGTTTCTCTATAACATGAACTATGAAAAAACCTACACAGTGCATTGCAACTACCCTGCTAAAACGTTGTTAAATATAGTAATGTTGTACTTGAAAACAGGTAGCTAGTAGCTAGGTAATCTTGTGTGTATATGTATGTATCTACACCTACTTGTGCAGATATAGCCAGTGGTTGTCTTGTTTGTTATAGCAGCAGCCTTCTCTTGCAATCTCAGCTCTTCAGCAATAACTGCTATTCTAACATCTTCCTATGACACTGAAATGTCAGTTTTCAAATGCAAAATATTCTAAGAGTATTGTTTAAGTGTTGGTCCAGAAAGAAACAAACAATAGGAGTAAACCGAGGTATAGAAGGACAGTGATGCATCTGCAAATCCTCATGGGCATATAGTAGAAGTGAAAAAAAAATAAAAGTCTTCTTGGATTGCTCGTGTAATCTGCTTATCAGTCTCCTTTGCCAGCATGTATCTCACAATTCCCCTCTAACTACAGCATGGTTTTAACTCCTCCTTCAGATAGGTCAGGAGAAGGACCGACGTGGGTTGTGCCAAGACCTGAAACGGGAGATTGATATAAATGGCAGATAGCCAGCCATGAGGAGACATCTGGGATAAGACAAGGCGCTAAGGTGTGTTGTACACAATTATGAAACTATTGTACCTTTGTTTTCTGTGTAACGTTATATTTTTAAGAACTGCGCCTGCCTGAGGAGACAGTAGTTGTTTTGTTCTCAGAATTGCTGTAGCCTCAGGGTGTCAAAGTCATTTAGTGCAGAGGGTTGAATTCCATGTTAAATTATGGTTCATGGGTCATAGTATAAATGTACGGATTGCATTCTTTCTAGCACAACAGTATCCCTGTGATGTCAGTGGAAATTCACACAGAGATCAGCATTGCTCAGTTGAAATATTTGCTACTATTTAAGATCACAGCTACCCAAACTCTGTATTTCTTTGTTTCTACCAACTCCTAATTCCAGTTCCTTGAGAGATGCACTTCTGTCTCTTTCTTACTCCATGCTGAAAATAGTCAGTTCTGAGACTGAAATGTCTTTGAGGAGATTCATGAGTCTGTTGGTGTTTCAGGTTGCCAGAGGACTTTGGTGTGTCTTTTATCAGTTACACAGAGTCATATTTGGAAGCCTTTCTTTGTAATCTGAAGTCTAAAATACGGAAGCAGTATTTTCTGTCCTGTGGATCTAGATATGGGCTGCACACTGTGTTTTCATCTCACTAGCATAGCATTAACAGAAAAAAACTTACTGCTTTACCTTAGTAACTGGATGTTTTTCTTCATCTAGTATTGGATGTACTTGCAACACCTATGTGTACATGATAGAGAAACACTTCTATGAACACTGAAGTCTGCTTCTTTCTGGACTAGTGCCTTATGATTGTCTCACTATGTTATACAAGAAAGTTTTGTCTTTGGAGCTTTTCCTCTCTGATTGAAAGTTTCCTAAAGTGTCTCTCCCATGTGGATTCTTTGATGTCTAATAATACAAACGATCATATTCCGTCTTTGTCTCTCTGTTTGCATATTTCCATAAAAAAACAACGTAATTATTTTGAGGCATTTCTGTTCATTTCATTGAACTTAATTGTGTAGATAACAGAGGATAACTAGCTTTTTGGGGAGAGAAATGGGAATGAGAGTAGGAAGGAAGGACTTAGAAAGGAGCATGTAACTCTCTGACATGATTAGCTAATCTTTATGCCGCATGTAAGGCATTCTAAATGATATTAATATTTGATGGCTGTCCCCTAACACAGAGCATAAGCTGCCTTACACATAAGCAGTTGAATTTCCACCCAGGGATGTGTGCATGCATAAATCTCTGTATATTTATGTCCTTAAATCTCAGCTTCAGCCCTCTTGTCTTGTCAGTTCATCCCATTCCCTCCTGCTTTTTCCTCATATGGAATACGGATGTTGTAAGAAGATGTTGAGATTGAACCATTGATTTTTTTTTTCTATTCTCCCTCACAAATGAGCAGGAGATTGCTTTTAAAAGTATTAAATGGACACAGGTGGGACTGTAAACTTAAGTGCCTCCACATGGAACATCTGCTGCATGCTCTCCAGTTCCTGTTATCTTTATAGTAGAATTTGATCTTTTAACCCCTTCCCCACTGGTCCCCTCCGTGCCTGTGCAGAGAAGATGTGCAGTGGCCTTTCTTTGATGTGCCAGCAAAGCCACAAAGGACCCCTGTGATGTGATTGGCGAGTTCTGCAGCTCCTGCAAGTGGGTGGGGGAGGACAGCAAGTGTTGCCCAGGTGCTCCCACTCACCGCAGATAAGAGGATTCTAGGCACACCACAAGACATGGAATATGCCTGTTCTCCCACTATTTCTCCTCCTTTCTGTGCATCATCTCCACCCAGGGAACTTTTAGCTGCAAGGGATATCTACTTATGTGGATATTCCAAACTAAATACCATAATCTTTGCTATTTTAATTTAAATAAATAATTTATTATCTCTAGATCTAAAATGAGGTGACTTTTCCTTTCAGCTCCTGTATCCTTCCTCTTCCTTCTCCTGCTTCTTCCAAGCTTGCTTTCCTTCAAGTTTAGATGCAAAATATAAACTTGGCTATGTTAACGTATAGTTAACCTTTATAACCTCTTCTCAACTGCCCCACCACTCCCCAACATTTGTGTAAGTGTCATGTGACATTTTGCTTCGAAGTCTTCATGGAGGATCCACAGTGGTTCTGTCTGCTGGAGTCATTCACACATTCTTTGTTACATGCTCAGTCCAGAAAGACAAATAAAATGTCTGATTTAAATGTAGAATTAGATTGTAGACTCAAAATGAGTTTTAATAACAGTTGCTGAGTGTGTATAAATGCTAAAACTGTCCATACCTTATGCATGAGTTTGTTAAGAACTAGAGTGATGGAGAGGAAAGCCACAAAGAGCCACATCAGTGGAAATTATAGACCCATCCTTTAGGTCAGACTGTGTGAGAGGGGACCCAACAAGACCACCTTGTGTAGAAAAGGCATAGCATCCAGCTGTGAGGCCATTCATAAATGGACATCATTTTCAGCAGTCTCATTCCAGTACCACATGTGCGCTCAGTGTGTGTAGCTGTCCTGACCAGCAGCCTTACTGCTGGTTGCATTTACTTCAAACATAAGCAAGTGATCAAGCAAGTGAACCATCAGTGCCAAGTTAGGAATCTCAAAACAAGAAAGAATTCAGTCGTCTTCAAAAACCCATTCTAGGACCTCCCATCCTGTTTTCCCTTTGTCAGGAATTAGAACTTTCGCTTCTCCCATTCCAGTATCTCCAATAGTGCCTATCTTATTGCAGAATAACAAAAGTTATCTCTTAGGAATGGGTTGGCTTTCTGAATAGCAATTGAGAAGGAAACAAGTACACGCAGATCTTAAAATGTGTCTCTGAACCTCTATGTTTTTCTGTATGTAATTTGAACAAGAGGAGTGAAAATGCTTCCAAGAAGTGGTAGCACTGTTTAAATTGTAGTTTGGAATGTCCAGCAACATTTAGTAGTTTTTCCCTCTGTATCACAGAATCACAGAACATACTCTCTTTGCTTTGGACTCTTTCCGCTTCTTTTCTGGTCCTCTCTCTTTTGTGCCATTTCCCTTCTTTCCTTCATCCTTTAGGTTAAACAACATCTAGTAAAACCCCACCTCAATAGTTTAAGAAAGTCATTGCTTCTTTTTAGACAAAAAAAAAAAACCCTAACAACCAAATATCCTTCAATGAAGATGATTTATGCAAACCGTCATTCTGCCCAATATGTATTCTGGCGCTTCTCTCCAGCCCATTGCCCAACTTGTTTACTTAGATTACAACTCTCTTACGGGTAATAAATCTCTGACTTTGCCTGTATTTAAAAGCAAGGGCACAAGGCACCCTTTGGGTCCCTGCAATGTCCAATGCAGAGGGACACTGCAAGAAGAGCACTCTTTGGCTTTCATCTGGAGCATGCATGCTCAGGCTGAGGTCTCATAGGGAGTGAGGATACAGCTCTTGCTGACATCCAGATCTGGGGACTTGGAAGCTCCAGGGTCCTACAGACTGGATGTCCACTGCTCCTGCTCCACGTTCAGTGCCTAGAACAATGGCATTTTTCTTAACTGTTCTTGTTTGGCCCTCTGGAAATCATGTAATATAAATAAATAATTCTGTAAGAACTTATGCCTGGCTGTTAGTTGCTGCATATATGCTACTCAAGCACTTTAGATTTTTTAACAGTTTAGTCTGTGTATTACATTCAGTATTAAGGAAAAAAAATACTTAAGCAAGTGTAACATTTAAAAACAATTGCTGCTTCTGGAGTAATAAATGGGAAAATATTTCTGGAAGGAATTTTAGGATATCAAGACCTGGCTCTGGATATTGTGGGTGACATCTTTCCCAGAAAGAGTAAATACAGCCTATTTTTTAGTGATATCTATTAATGAAACGAGTCTTATTGGATATGATAGCTGTATTATAAACCCTGAAAGAGGTGGCAAAGCCTCCTGTTCTGTGTTAAATGCTTTAGGCCACAAAAGCTTTAGTATGTATGGGGAGACATAATTTCTGTTATCATTCTGTTCTGAATCTGAGACTTTTAGCTGTAGCAAAAAAATCTAAGCCAAACCATACTTTTTGGATTACTTTAAACCTCATCATAGTGCTTTTCTTAAAGCACTCTTTATTTTGAAAAGCAATAGCTTTGTGCAAGGACTCTGATATGTGCTGAAGCTAAATAAGTTTCAAGAAAATGCAGCTGGAAGTGCTCTAATCTAACTACTTCCCAGGCATAGCAGCACAGGCGTCTATTCCCGCCCCCAGCTAAAGTGCACCCTGTCTCCCAGGGCTCTCTTAACCCTTGCCCTGCTCTCTTGCTTTGTAGGCAATCCGCAGAAAGAGTTTCTGTGCATTTTCCTTTCAGTGCTCTCTCAGCATAACAGGTAGTTTTAAGATGGTCACCTGCTTGGGAGATGAATTTTTCTTTTTTCTTTTTCTTTCTTTCTTTTGCAAATCCTGAGAGTGGAACTACAATCCCCAGGATACCACTTAAGACTGTTTCTGTTATGGGGCATTTATTTGATTCCCCTTGGACACGATAGCCCCTACTTTTTATAACACTTCTCATTCTCACGTTCTTCACATGGGACACTCCTTGTGAGCAGGCAGCTTAGATCCATCCAGTCAAGCTATAATTGTAATTTAAAAAAAGTATTTCAGGTGTTTGCTGATCAGAAACTGTTATCTACACAATAAATGAGAAGTATGAAGCAAAGATAACTAAAAATATTGTGGAACTGGGATAGAGGAAAATTTTGTTAAATTTGCAGAGTAATTTCACCTTTCCTTGACATAGAAGTTTCTTTGTTTTGTTTTTGTTTTATAATGAAGAGCCAGGGACCATGATCTGGGTTGGCTGATCTGGGCCTATCCAGACTGTCAGTAGCTAATACATCTACTTCATATACCCTGATTATTCACTTTCTCTTTTCAACCACCTTAAATGATTTATAACCTACACAGCCATCAAGATCATTGCTTTCCACTGAGTGTTTCAGGGCTGAACTAATGGCAGTTCTACATAGAGGATCAGAGTTTCTCCATGGTATCTTGAATTGAAGGCTTCAAGTTTGTAGGCAAGTTTAGTTGCCATGGTTCAGGCACTTAACACCTCCCACATCTGTTCCAGCCATCTTTAAGGACTTCTTGTTCCTGAAGCAACAATTGCTTAAAACTGGGGCAAAAACAGAAAAAAAAACAGTAGCTGATCAGGCTATTTCTCTTATGCTTACTTACAAAGTATCTAGGTGCTAACGCACTTTTCGGCACAGTGGTATAAATACACAAAAGATGGTAGATGTGAGGACAAGGTTGATTTCAAAATCTAGAACATATTTTCATTTATGCATCTCTACCTATCTATCTTTATATATGTAGCATGAGATTCACCCTGCCTGACATAAAATACATATACTTGAAAAAGAGCTGCTACAGCTTCAACACTTGCATGTTTGTATTTCTACATGACTAATACAGTGCTTTTAAAGTGTGCATTGAGTTCTAGAACAAAGTTATCAGTCCTGATAATCTTTTGCTAGCATTTGTCACAAGTTTACATAGAAGTGTAAGGAGTAATAGATATATGCACAATCAGTATCTTAGTTTTAATAAAGTAAATAAGAATCAGGTTGAAAACAATAAGAGGAAAAAATTAAGTTTGTTGTTGATACCCAACAAGATATCTTAGGTGGAATATGATTTTTTTACAGCATGAATGGGTTTCTTACACTCCTGTGATCATATATGGGCACTGTTGAAAAAAAATGGATTGCAGGCTAGAAATGATCCTACAGGTGTGCTACTGTCAGGCAGAAGATCCTGCCTTCCTTCCAGCAGGACAGGGTATGTTGTCACCAGTGACCATGCAAACCTGGTCAAGTCCCTTGAGAAGCATCCGCTGAGGACATGGTGGGAGCACATGGCCCGGAGCAGAGGTGAGCGTGGTCCTCCTGGCAGCACCCTCTAGCTAAATCTGTATTAATTCAGTTGTGAAGATCCACCTTATTGTCCCATATAGCCTTGGGCAAGTTGCAACTCCTTCTGCTTTGGTTTCACCTCTTTTCTTTTTTTTTTTCCATCTTCTCTGTATCTTCATTCCTAACTTTTTTTTCTTACTTCTTTTTTCCTTCTTCTTTTTCTTCTTTCTTTTCCTTCTTCTTCTTCTTCTTCTTCTTCCTCTTCTTCTTTTTCTTCCTCTTCTTCTTTTCTTCTTCTTCTTTCTTTTTCTTCTTCTTTTTCTTCTTCTTTTTCTTCTTTCTTTTTCTTCTACTTTTTCTCCTTCTTTTTCTTTTTCCTTTTCCTTTTTCATATTTTTTAGAAGAAATTCACCTCCTATTCACAAACATTACCACTATAAGCACAGCACTCATGCCTAAATGTTGTTGTGCGGCAAAGCAACAAAACAGTGTCTTCTCTTTGAGAAACCGACCTTGAAAATGCATTTTGTGGCCCAGATGCTCCCAGAGGAAAAAGTGCTGCGGCTTTAAGGCCATCGTTCCAGATCCACATCACACCCACATATTTGTCCTCTCTTTACACAGTGAGTGCCAAGCAGTGACATCTACTATTAGTCTCCAGGACATGCCGGTCTCTGCAGCGGAGGAAGAAAGGGCGCGAGGGGGAGGGGGTTGGCCGAGAGAGCAAGCACAAATCCTGTTATGTTCCAGAAGGATGAGTCACTTCCTCACAGCAATCCTGCGCCATGCTTATTTATTGCCCTTGGGCTGATAGGGAGCCGTGGCGGGCTTCTCGGCGTGCTCCCAGGACACAGCCTCCCTCCTGGCTGCCCATTAATCACACAGGACGGTTGCGGAGCACGCATGGAGTGGGAGTCCTGCCCGCCAGCGGCCTTCAGCTGTCTCCAGCTCGATGAAATTACCTTGTGTGAAGACTTGTTTTATGAGAGATTGGTTTATTTGTAACTAAACTACTTCCTCCGTTATTTGATAAGCTCAAATATTTGCTACTGATAGTTGGAGAGTGTCACATTTATTATCCCGTTGCAGGAATTGCTTAACTCCATTCCTTAACCCCTTCGCAGACAACAGAGAAGGAAACTGGAAGAGCTTTTTTATTCCTGCTCTTCACATTATGAAAAGAATTTTTTTTTTATCCTGTCAAGGGTGTGATTTGACTAGTTTAATTCGTTCTAACAGTCAGAGTGACTATTTTTATACACAAAATGTGACATTAAGCAAGGCTAAGCCCCATTGCTGCTTAGAAATCCAGCATAAACAGAAAAGTGAGTAGTATATTTTTTCCTACTTATCTTGTATGACTTCAAATGAATGGCTGTATATGAACATAATGCACCAAGGTCTTGAAGATGGAGCACATATATAGACTTTGACAAGCCTACATCCTATTCACGGTCTTCCTAGTGGCAGCTATGCCACTTGCGGCCCACTTGTACCTCAGTTCATGTGTTATTAACTCTGTCTGAAAACAGATTTCCTTAGCCTTTCGATGTGAGCTCACATCACAAAAGAGCTCATGGAAAAAAATGAAAAACCAAACAAACAAATCTGCAGTTAGAGCTAAGTGACATTTTATAAATAATCTTCTAAACACTAGCAACTTTTTCCTAGACTTTTTTTTTTTTATGTGGAGGACAAAGTATTATTATTAATTATTTGTTTCTGAGGAGCAAACAAATCATGGCCCAAATGCACAAAGGTCTTATTTTATGAAGGATACAGGTGCCTAACTGTGCAATCCTTAGGAACTCCATCTAACTATGGTATTTAGTCTCATGGTATTTAGTACAGAGCATTTTGAGGAGCTTGATATTCCAGGAGTGTACCTGCCATAAGCAGAGCTGTCTTGGCTAAATGGAACCTTTCAACTTCTTACTTGCTAGCACTGGTGATTTCTAAATCCTTGTCCCTAAAATGGAAGAGAAATAAAAAAACAACCACTCTTTGTCTAGTAAGCAGGTATGGAAGCTCTGGTCCAAAAAGTGTGAGGTGAAAAATGTCCCTGGTTCTGTTTCGTGTTTTTGTAGTAGACCAGCTGCAAGCCCTTTAGAAACCTGAGTACAGAAAGACCATCTGCAATAGCAAGTCTGTGCCTGCTGCAGTGGGATTAGGGTCACCTCCTTCCTGGGGAAATGGTTGTTCCAGGATTCACTGTGCAGTTTTTTGCATTTTTATGATGGAGCTTGGACCAGCTAATATCCAGAGGTCCCTTCTGACCCCATTTATCCCATGATTCTCTTTATCCAGAGATCTATGAAGGGTTTTTGTGCTGCAGTCAACATACTTCAGGGAAGGTCTTTGGACTGGGGAAATAGAATTGCTCCAAAACTTACAATCAATGTATGAACAGCTTGCTGTATTTCTGCTTGTCAAAGGCCACACTGAGCCAATCCTGCTGCTTACAGTACAGTTTACTAAATCCTATCTGAATTTAATGGAACTTAACCTTCCCACAAGAGGAAAAGACTGATCTGCAGAGACCAGAAACTTTCTGGTAAGAAATCTCCCTAAAGTGGAGAAATATGAGTCTGGTGTAGGAAAATACAGCTAACACAGACTTGGATAAAACCAGTTTCTCATCACAGGTATTATTTACATCACTAGGATTTGATCCTATCCCAATTTCATTTTCTGATTTTTTCTTTAGTGCCACCATGAGGCAATCTACACAGATTTCTAGACATGAATATTCAAGCAATGCTTTTGATCTTGCCAAAACCTGAGAGTCTTTCATATTTCAGCAAAATAATTTTTCTTTCTTTCTGAATTAAAAACCATTGTGGGAAATACTTTTCCCTGTATGTGGGAAGGAGGTGATGCTCCATTCTCTCTCACACAGATGTGCACAGAAACTCAGTCATCCAGATGCTTACAAACAGATCGAGCAAGCTCATTACACATTCACTAGATGTTTAGTTAAATGGAAAAATCAAACTTATCTGAAAGCCTAAGGACAGTAGCACTGACTGAAGCCTGTGGCCTACCGGAGCCTTATTACAGACGATAAGACGTAAATCAGATTACTGAGCATATTTCTAATCAAGAAACTGTTGGTAGGAGTCCAAACAGGCTGTTTCAGTTGGGGCCTGCTCTGGAAGACAGGGAGAGCTGAATCTGGGGAGCATGAAGGTTCATTAAATGTGTGTTTTCTTTGGGCTTTGATGTGATGCTGCTGATGTTCCAGATGAGGCTGTGGATTTCTTTGGCAATTGGGAGCAAAGCTTCTGCTGTAATTTTTGTACCACAACAGGAGGACACAAAGGCAGCATTCTCCTTTGACAAGTGAATTGTAAAAAATGCATTGTAAAACCACAATAGATAACTGGATTTTTACAAGAGCATGTTTAGCTAACTGCAGTGATGAAAATAGACAGGTATTTTGGATTTTACCATGTAGTCACTGAGACCGCAGTTAAGCTCACATAATTGCTGAAATTCTTTTTGATACAGAATTGAAGGCACAAGTATATTATTAGGTAATAGTGTAAAGGCCTTAGAATCCTTTCAGGAATTTAAAATGGCTTCCAAAACTTATGTACAGAGTATAGAGTATGCTTTGTTATTAAATCAAAGAAGAGTAACATCTTTCTTAAAAACATCTTGATTTCTCAGAAAGCACCTGTTTTCTTCACATATTTAATTCAGAGGAGCAACATGGAAGTGAGTCTACCAACTGAGATTCTACAGAGAATTAGTTTTTTTATTAGTTATTCTTTCAAACAAAGTTAATTTGTCTTTGATTGCAGCAACAAACACCACTAAATTTCTGATTTCTTTCTATAAGCAAGCCATATTTTTTGCTAGTAGAAAATAATACTCTTCCAAATTCCTGATACATTATAAAGTTATTGAATGAGAACTGACCTAAACCTGTGGGTTTTCTTTTACAGCTGAAGAAAAATAGTCCAAATATTAACATATATACATATATATTATATATATATTTACATGGAGTGCAATGTACACATATCGCTGGTTATATTCTACTCAAAAAAAGATAAAAAAGAGTATGGCTAAGTCCAAGTTAGGTACTAGCTCTGGTCCTGAGTGCTGTGTTCATTGCTCCCTATATCTTTAAATTTCTTACCTGATTGCTTTCCTACTAGCAGAAAATTATTCTTCTGTATCCTTCTCTGATAATTTTAAGCTTCTAATTTCTGTTCTAGTTTAGATATAATTTATCTATTTTTCCTTGTGCTAGCTTATCACATATTTTTAAAACAGCTCTTTCCCATTTATTTGCTTGCATATTTCTAAATGGTATTGTCTGTATCTGTCTAAGTTTAACCTTCAATTTAGTAATCTAAAAGAGCAAGTTCCTCTAAATGTGTTCTCCTCTTGGGTAGAAATGCATCTGAGTGACTTTTTATTTAGCTGATGTTTTCTCTTACTGGCATAAACATTTGATTACTTCTTTCTTTTTTTCACTGACTGCCCTACTTTGCAAGAGAAAATATGATGGGTAGTAATGCAGAGCCTACAGTGCAAATAGGCTGACTTAATTGCTTGCCTGACTTAGTTGCTTCTTCTCAGCATCTGTGCAGAAACACAGATTTGCTTTCCTGCAGCAGAAAACTGGTCAAACTTAAATATTTTGCTACCCCAAATTCAAGAGCCTTCAAGCCCCACTGTTGCCCAAGTGCAGCTTATAATTGTGAATAAAAACACTATTTTGTGCTGTTCTCAGTTCCTAGCACTTGATGCTTGCTCCTATCACAAGTACTCACTATTTTAATGCAAGAGAGAATTGAGAATTTATTCCTTGGAATTGTGTTATATATTCTGCTTCCTCCTACATTTGTGGGGTAACTGTTGAAAGGTTTTTCATTGCCACTTGGTTCTGCCTATATTTGAAGCTCTTTCCCTGTTTTTAGGATCAAATAACATATGGCCTGTTCTCACATTTTCAAAATTCGATTCTGCTGTGCTTTTGTGTTGTCAAAAGAGCTATGTTTGTCACTAAAGCTCACAGGAGATTATGTTGTTAACAAATGTTAGTCTAGCTACCATCTGAGATTATCTAGGAAAAGAAGAGAGTTTGAAGTTTTTACAGTGTCATGTGTTCTGTTGACATTTATTTCTGCTAAATATCTCTTAAACAGTGTTGAGAGAAATTTTCAGCAATCTTATACTGTAAATGTCCTGCCAAAAAAAGAGTCACAAGCTGCAAGTCTTAAGTGGCACCAAGGGCACTGGCAGACAGAGATAAATATCATAAACCAAATGGAAAGAAAAAGCACGATGGGCTCATGATGTCTGTCAGGAATAATAGGGGGAGAAAGTATGATAAATAAAGGGGGGGAAAAAGAAGGTATGATTAGATATGACGGCTGAGACAGGTAATGCCAGTTTCTAAAAGCAGTTTCCTAAACCACACATCTTGGAAGACTCTTAGTCTAGATACACACCCCGAAAAAGGGTAGCAAAATAAAAGCAATAATGAGAACCAAATTTTATGTAAGGATGCAAGAGCAGAGTATTCTAATGTCAATAATTAATATATGTGCATTCAAGGACTATTTTGTCCATAGCTCGTTCCTTCCTTCCTTCCTCCCTCCCTCCCTTCCTTCCTTCCTTCCTTCCTTCCTTC
>JAUBOD010001009.1:737982-775091 GCA_032353885.1 Nothura maculosa
GCATCCTCTGTCACCAAGGCCCCCTCTCCATTCCGCAGCCCACTAACATTTTCCCTCATCTTCCTCTTACTGTTAACATACTTATAGAAGCCCTTCCTGTTGTCCCTAACATTCCTTGCCAAACCTTCTTCCTGGAAGATTCATGTATAGATGAGCAAGCCTTGGAACACCTTAAGTAATCTCCCATCATTATGCTATGATTGAGTTACTTGTAAACTGCAGGGACACACCATAATTAGGCTGGAAAGAATTTACATTGCTTCACCCAGACTTCTGTTTATATCTATTTTCTTTGCCTCCACCTGCCTTTTTCTGAGGTTTATTTTTCTTATTTCTTATGGCTAAGTTTCCCACTCTGTGTTGGATTTCAGCCAAAACATATTTTAGAGGCTGGAAAGAACTTTTCCCCGCATTACAGACTGGCACCTAGTGGGTACATGATATTTTCCATCCTAGATGCACAGAGAAAGCCGGATGAAAAAGGGCATGTTAATCTATAGGAAATTACTGCAATCATATAGCTGAAGTTCATGAGAAGATAATTGAGGTAGTTATAATTAATGCTGCTTCCCTTCCCTTATAAACATTTTGCTTCCTTTTATGTAGCTGACTATGTTTTCAATTTTCTTTAAATTGCTTTCTGATAGCTTCTGGCTATCAACTTTTATTTCACTTAGCTGTTTCAAAATTATAGTTGTCCATTTCTTTCATCACCTTTACAGCTTTTGTTGCTAAACCAACTGTTACAATGTTCCAGAAACCTACTGTTAAGTTTATATCAATTTCTATAAAGATGTTCATAGAGTATTGGCCTTCTGATGGCTTTTTGAAAGACACGTTCTAAGGCCTCTCTCATTTCTACTAAAATTGAATCTGTCACCTTTGCTTACTTGGTTCCCCTTGACTTTTAATGAGATTGAGCTTTTGTCCTATTGCTAAGGCCCCAAAGTGAAGTGCAAGTGGATTGCTTTGTGTTCAGTCACCATCCTTTGACCCTTTTGGCTTGAGTAACTCTACTCAAGTTAAAATTTCCCAACAGTGCAGCTCCAGAGGTCATTAGTACACAAAAACATGCCCACAGCATCAAAGTGTTTTCCTTATGAAGGAATATAAATAAAAGTATTTCGTCTTATGCTCTTCTGTAGTTGAGGGTTATGGATTTACAAGACATTTCAAAAAGTTTAAAGAATATTTAGGCATCCTTTATTGTTTACTGATGTTTTTGTTGCTGTCACTGTTTTCTGTGCCAAAATAAAAGAAAGCATGAGCATAAACAAAAAAATTATAATCATATGTTGGACTTGAACACATGAAAGACATAGGATGTGCTTTTTTTATCGAAGTTAATAGCACAAAATCTATTAAAAGGTCCATTTTCTACACTCCAGAGAGTTTTTTATATTTATGGATTGAAAGTGATATTTTTAATGTTTCTAAAAAAGGTTAGTATGTAGAATGTTTACAGTGATTTCTTTTTTTTTCTTTTTAGTGAGAAGCTATATTGTATGAGCAATATGTTACCATATTTACAAGTTATATTTGCACAATTTAATATGCATTTATAACTAGCAGGTTCTGTAAGAATTCTGCTTTTTTTCCTATAACTCTTAGTTTTATGTCACTAAGATCATTAACTTTATAACATGAATTCCACATATTGAAAGTGTTGGAAGAAAATATACTATGATAAATCTGATAAGAAAAATGTGAAACAGTTAATCCATAGATTTTACTTTCATCTTTTATACAGAGGAAAAGTCTAATAGCACTCAAAAGTGATTTTGCCAGATGCTGTTTTTATTGCTATTCATATTGCTGTTCCAGGGAACTAGAACTGGTACATTTTTCTAGGAAGTACTTATTGCCAGTTTCAAAGAAACATTTTTCGGGATTTGGATATTGATTCTATAGGGGAAAAAAAAAGAGCAGTAGCAGTTCTGAAGCAATTAATCCGCTGTTTGTAGCAGCACAGAAATCGTACGCTAGCAAATAAAATTTGCCTTCTGTCCAGCATCCATCCTTGTGCAGATGACTTTATTTTACTAAGTAATGATTGATTCAAAGTACATTTATTTGACTGTTTCTTGAGTAATCTTTACAAAGCTATCCCTGTTGATATTTCTCTACCTCTGACACTTCTGTATTCATTGACTTGTCCCTGTATCTTTGTTTTTGACTTTATCTATATGCTTATATTCACATAGTGCTGATAATACCCAATCAGAAGAAAGGGATGTCATGATGGGCTTTTGAGCACTTTCCTGTTGCAGTCTGCATGTGGAAGGGAATTTTTCTCTTTTTGCTGAGAAAATACAGGCTACATCTGTACAAACAAAATAGTTCTACTCATGATGAAGCTGTATCTTCCTTTTTTCTGCTTAGATACTTTGAGTTGGAGAGTTAAGGACAAATTCCTTAAGACTTCTTCTGGAGAAGGGTCATCATAACATGGTACATGGATATAGTCTTGCTTATTTTGAGCTCTGAAGACATGCCTTCACCAGTATCTCCTATCTTTTTGTCTCCTCATCATAACCTAGAGGCAAGTTATGTCTTTTCACAAATATCCAGGGCAGGACTTTGTGAAACACATAATTTTTGCTTTTGTTCTGGACAAAATATCAGCTGCCTAAATTTTTCTTCAAAATCTTTAGAAAGTATTTTTTTCTTCTAGAATCCCGCTGTTTCTGTAAAATCTTTATTTGTTTCTGAGCAGACAACAGTATGGCAATAGTTGAAAATACACAGATTTAGAAAAAATCGCAAAAGCCTTGCATGATATTAGAGCCATCAGCAAATGGAAAATACACTGGTTTGTACCTTTTCAATTAATCCATTTTCCTAAGGGAAAAAAAATCTGCAAAGCACAGATTTTGAGGTTTCTGAAACTCGCTGTGAAAAATTTTGCACAGCCTTATGTAATAGTAACTTTCACTTGACACAGTCCAGTTGTTCTGGTTCTTTATTTCAGGCTTCTTTATTACATGCACCTGTTTCAACTAACTTGTAGCTGTTTCTGAAACTCCTGATTGGCCTGTGGCCAGGAAGCACTTTGTGTTCCCACAGTTAATATGATCTAGGTCTTTAAAGGATTCATGGGGATGTGTGTAATATGAAAGTCCAGACAGATAAAAGCTTTCCTCTTACTTCTGTTCAACAATAGCTATGCCTGTTCCCTTTTTCTGGTCTCACTACAGAAAATTTGGGAGAAGAGGTTGTGCTTTTTGGATGTCTCCTGTGTAGGCTGAACTTCAAGTTCACAAGTTCAGGGGAGTTTTGCACGGTTTTGGGTTTCATTATGACCAGTTCATGGAACCCTGGATTAATCCTGTCTGTCCAGTTCTATAGTAAAAACGTGGGCCTCTAATGACATCAACAAATAAAAATAGCCAGCTAATGTAACAAGTACATTATGCAGTTGAATAAATATGAGGATATTATATTCATGTAGTACATATTTATACACTTATATATTATATATTTGTATAAGGATATAAGGATGCATTTTGCCTTTGTACATTCATTTGGTTCTGGGAGAGAATGGATAAAATAAAGCTTTTAATAACTGAAAGTGATATATTCTCCTATTTCAGAAAAAAAAATGAGTCTTTCTGTGAGACCGCTCTGTTGAGCTGGAATGAGGAATATGATGAAAAACTCTGGAGAAAGGTTTTCCCATTGAGCTTTAAAGTACTTGCTGCCCACAGCTGGTTCTCAAATTTTTGTTTGCAACAGCTACATGCAAAAACACTCCTCTAGTAGCAACAACCCACAATTTTGTCTTCTCTTTGAAATATATAAAAAAGGTAAGTCTCATTAAATAATAAAACTCATTGTTGAAATTTCTTCACATGATTTCTTTTCTTGGCTGCAAAACTTCTGTTTTATCGCTTCCTGGATTTAAAAATAAAATAAAATGGGAGCAAGAGGGGAATATATTTTCATGTGGTTTGAGAATATTTGTCAGAAATTTTACCTCATTAGAATATAGCCACACAATGAGGATTTGCGCTTTGATTTCCATCAATCAAGAAGTGAAGAAGAAATGGATAGACTGTAAACTGTAAGCATGAAGGGAAGCACTTACTAGTATTTTTTCAATTCTGCAGCTCTTTGCAGTGGTTGTATAGAAGCAAAATATGATCCTTGGTGAGATTAGAAAATCAGAACCATAATCAATAAACCTGCAGTTGTTTTGAGGAGGGTCACTTTAAGGAAACAGCAGCAAATTGTGATTTAATGGAGTAAAGTGCAGTGCACCATACCTATGTGAAGAGCTTATTGAACATTACTAAGTATACTTTATTAATCAGTTGGCAAAAATAGGTAATGTCTTTCTAAGCTTTAATGTTGAAATATTGTTAAATATTATAAAATACTTGCTTAGGAGAAAAAAATAATCAAAAACTTTTCTCTGAAGTGTATAGAGTAAATTTACTTACAAAGGTCTATGCATAACCAGAATCCATAAGGTCAGAATTTGGAGTTTGAGAGCAAAAGGAGAGGAAGAGGGCAAAAATTTCCAGAAGTGATTTTTTTTTTCCTTTGAAAGTGTTATTATCCAATTCTTTGATGAGCTCTGCCCAGAAATCAAACTAGTGGGAAAGAGCTATATTTTGAACTGTGATTAATCTGAGAGGTTTCTGCTCACACTGCTGGAAATATTTGATTCACTCAGAGTATAATCGATCTTTGACAGACGTAGCCTCCTCAGTAGTCTCCTTTCTGAAGGCAGCCCTTTCCTTGCAGAACTGATAGAGCAGAGGTTGTTCTCCTTCCTGTTCGGGTCACATTTGACAATGTTTTAAATTGGAAGGTGGATTTTATATTAAGATGCTGAAAAGTGAAGTGACTGTGGTCTGCCAACTCGGTCTGCAGGAGACTAATAACAGCTTCAAGGTAGAGCATCTTTTCAGTGAGTCACTTCTTTTACAGGATTCATAAGACTAGCCAAACCAGCCAGTGGACTACTACTACTGGTGGTCAGTGGTTTTTGCCCAAGATTTGCAGAGATTTGGGGACCTTAAATTCTGTTCCAGGCTGTGGGTAGCAATGTGTGCAAAGACCAGATTTTCCTTCCCCATCCCTTCCAGTCTTTCTTCATGATCTTTCTGTCCTTCAATAATTTCTTATGACAGTTCCTTCTGCCCTGCTTAGGTAGATTTAATCTCCCTTCCCATAGTCTCTCTGCCTTAATTCTTGTCTTATCTTTCTGATCCTCTCCTTATATTCTCACTCCTCTCTCTGGTTTCTTTCCAAACCCAAAACATTTTTTTTCCCAACCAAAATGTCTTTTGTCAGCCCATTCTGGTTCTCTTATAAGTCTGAGGTTCTTCATGACTCTTTTGTCTCAACACCTCTTTCATTTTCTCCTGATGCCTCCTTGCATGCACCTCAGTGTTGGCACCCAGTCAGTCACAGAAATTCTTTAAAACCATCTCCCTCTTTTAGCTGTCTCTTTGCAGTCTTTCCTAGCGATTCCATCACTGTCTTACATGATTGCCACATTTTTCTCCCCAGTTTCCCAGTCTAACCTCTACTCAACCAAGCTGTTTCTGCAACCAACCCTAACAATTCCAATCTGCTTCCCCATATCCTTTTGCCACATTTCCTTCTCTGTCTACATTTGAATCATGCTCCCAGCTCCAAAATAGGAACCAGGGTCTTCCTGCTTTTGTTCTTACTTCCCTGGAGTAAGCATAGCAGCCTTTTTAAGGGAAATCCAGATTCAACTGTGAAGAGAAGAGATGGTATTCTAACCATCTCCTTGCATTTCTTACAGGCACAGAAATGATGAAAGGAAAATATTACTGGTCTGTGGAGATGAAACATTTGTAGTGCAGTCAATACCAGTTGCTACGGGTGGGTCAGCCAGAATGTTTTATCTGCTGAACTCTGGCAATGTCTACAGGGAAAATGCAAACAGTTTCCCCCCCACAGATTTTAATCTGATTGCATTATAGATGGATCCTCACCCAAAAGCCATAATTTAAGCAGCCTGATTCAGATATCTGAGATCTTCCAAAAGAAGAAAAATAAAGCAAGAATGATTTTTACTTTGAATTTCTTTCAGTATTTTTTAATGATGGATTAAATAGACAGACTTAAAAAATACAATAATAGCAAAATCCATACCTAGGAACCTAGGAATGTGTCAATTAAACCTTTTTTAATAGCCCACAGCAAGCACTTATGATGCTTAGAAGCCTCTGGGTGTTTTTTTTTTCCACTAAAAGCATAGTAATCAATCAGAAATGTGAAGAATCTCTGATATGTTTTATTATCAGCTACCATAGCATGACAAAATTATAAGCACTGATCCTTACAGGTATGCAAAATGTAATTGTTTTACTTCTTTCTGTGTCTTGGAAATGCTTGGAAAGTATACTTTGATTTATAAAACTCTGACTATTTACTATAAATTTAATTCTCCCTAGAGATATTTGACTTCTGATTGGTCCTCATTTCTTTTTCAGTGCAATGCACTGGAATGCAGTGGAAGGTTAGTTCTTTCAGACTTGAAGACTTGCCAAGTCCTACTACAGAGAGATATGTTAACAACATAGAGGCAACCTCCCATTGAAATTTCAGAACCAAAAATTTGAATACCCATGAAAAATATTTTTCTAGAAGCTTCTGGAAGAGCTTCAACTATTCAAGTTTTTAGTAACTGTGAATTACTAAAATTTCGCCGATAGTGTCTGAAAGCTGTCCTCATCTTATCTTTATTGCTTGTAAAAAGAGAACGGAATATCTAAGATTTTAAATTTTCTTTCTTTTTTCTTTTCCCCTGAAAGGATAAATATTAAAGTCCACTTTGTACTTTAAAGTCTAATTTAGAGGTTGATGACTGCCAAGTTAGATATTACACTGTCTTCCTTGTACTGTGGGAGCCTAGGCTTGTCAGGAGCAGCATGTTTGTGTAGAACTCGTTGGTCTCACTCCTTTGCATCATTAGACAGCTTCTTTTTCACCTAATGTAAATGATGTAATAATAATAATGGAAGATAATTCTTTAAATATGTGTTCACCACTGAGAGACCTTTAACTTTTAGTGGTCCATTTTTAAAAAATAGTCTGAAAGAATTCCTGTTGCTTTTGACAGTAATTTAGAAGCTGGTCTTTCAGATGGGATGTTGAAGAAATGCAAAAACTATAATTCTTTTTTAAAAAAATGTATTTGAGAATCATATTTATTTGTTTGTTTTCTTGTTTATTTGCCATTCCCTAGTGCCTTTTTCTTCAGAGAAGTTCTGGGAATCTCAGTATTAGAAGGCTTCATAAGGAAAGGGAATGTGGATGTTGTTTACCTACATTTATCCAAAGGATACTGGGCAGAATTACCTCAGAGTCTACACACAAGTCCATGTGACTAATGACAGATAGCATAGAATTTCATGCCTAAATATTTCTCCCATTTATCACATTGGTGAAGTCTCTTGACTTGAAAGAATTAAGAACCAGTACAGAATTAAGATTTAATATGTCCCTCATCCACACAGAGAACTACATCATATTTTGTTTTCTTTTGAGGGATTTTTAGCCTGTGTTACTTGAGATTGTTATGTTACATATATTCAGCACCTCCCAAAGGTGGTGAGATGGCTAGATTGAAATCTGCAGAAAAATAATATTTACATAAAATGCAAAGTGTTTTTGATAATAACAGACCAGAAAAGAGTGTATATATAAAATAGTTGTTTTGCTAGCAGAAATAACATCCTTTTAAAAATAGAATTGGCTGATCCAGAAGATTAGGAAGACTTTATATTTCAGATCTCCAGACTTTGATTCAGGTAAGTATTTAGGGTTTTTTTCCAATTATGTCTCTGCTCCTCAGATTTCCATGATCATTTCTCTGCCTCGAGCTCCCATTCTTAAGACTTCCAGCTTTTCATGCATCTGGAAAATAACCTAGATGTCATAGTAGATCTCTTACATGCACAGTGTGAAATATCTGTCTCTCTTAAATAAAAGTAGAAGAAGCTTCATATGGGATGATATGAGGAAAAATTGGCATAGAAAGAATCTAGGAATTCGAATATGCCAAACTGCTGAGCAGATAGATAATTAGTTTGTAATCTCACTTAGTTTCTCTTGTCATAAAGTTATGCCATTTACTGTAAACTATTTATGCAGTTCCAATCACTGCTTGCTAGAGTGGTGGCTTGAACTAGTTTTATATTTATATATATATCGTGGATTTGTTTAAGGCAAAATAAAACACAAGCAGTACTGTATAAACAGGAGCTAGGTAACTCAGGATCTCCTCTAAACTTTGTTGCCCAAACAAGAGTGTTCCAGAGTTGTGTTCTTTCCCATCTTTTCTCTTTTTGTCCTCACAACTTGGGCTTTCCAGCTTTAGGGTTTGAAGGATGCTCTCATATTCTTTCATACTATTAGGATTCTGATGGTGCCTGATTTGAAATGCGAGATGAGATGAGGATTTTTGATTTTCTTGAGTTGTTTTTCAAGAACACTACAATATTTTGTGTATCAATTCTTCTATCTCCGCATCTCTTTCTGTATCCCAGTATGGAATAGGTGCCTAAATGTTTCAGGAGAATACATTCCTGTATTTTTGGATGATAGGAAGGGTTTGAGACACATTCTTCTCTTTCTCTGTTCAGTCCCAGTAGTCAATGCTGGCTCTTATGAACATCTGATCCTTCCTAAGTCTATGGACTAGACTTTCCCTTTTGAGTGCTTGGGTAGCTAGATTTTGGGTTTATGATATTCAGGATCACTTACCTCATCACAACTGAACTTCATGCAAGGAAACACAAATAGAAGAACTTTCTACAAATACTCAGTTTATAGACAGTGAATTACACTTCTTCATTATGCAATTCAAGGACACTTGAATACAATACAATACACTTGCAAGAGTTCATAATAATCTGCAAGTATAATATTGCAGATTATAAAAATTATAAAGCCCTTCCTTTTACTTCTAAACAATAAGTCCATATGAAATTTGTGTTTTTTTTTTTCCTACTAGAAAAATACTATATGGACATTTTGTTAAAAAACGCAAGGCACGTAGAGCCTTTCTTGTTCATGCAAACTTAAAATGTTAGATAGTTACGTAAATCAAAAAGAAAGCATCTTTCTTTCTCTTAGGCCCTCCAGTACGGTCAGAGATCTCAGTGACATGAAGTACACATAATAAATCAATAACCACTTTTTAAGCACTTTTTCAACATGTTTGCCAGTGGAAGACTGCAACCTGCTACTAAGCAATTTCTCATTGCAAGGTCAGGGATCAAATAACAGGCTGCTTAAATGATCCAATGGACAGATTAGGTAAAAAATGGAAGACTTGCTCCGAGGGGACATGCTACCTCTCTATCTGCAGCTTTGATGATAGAGTAGCTACTCATTTCACAAGGAAAGGATAAATAAGACATTATGATGAAAAGAAAAAAAAAAGACTAGATAATTGTTTTGTAGGCAAAATCATTATTTGAACAAGTATCCTATCAATTTTATATAAAAATAATGTGCAAATATTTTATTTTAATATATATGATTAGTTGGTGATATTCTTCTCTCTTTTTACACAGATATCTCTTTGTTTGTTAAAAAAACAACCAGATAAAATGAAAATTCTTCTGTCACATTTTGTCAATGTGTTGACAGTGAGTTTTATCATGCACCCTACAACCTTTACATTGCCTGAGTTGAGCCCTCAAGCAGCTGGTGTAGTCCTCTCTGTAAAGGATGTCCTCTCTCTTTGCCCCAGTATCTCCTGAGCATGGATTAAAAGAGGATGACAAAGGCAGTCTTGTCCATAATGGAAGGACAGGAAGATCATGCAAACCCAAACTGAACCCAAACTTTTGATGATTTCTATGAGACTTGGAATTTCCTCCACTGGCCTGACAAAATGCAAGTTCTGTGTACCAGTCTATGCAGAAGCAGAAGGAACAGTACGCAGTAGAGAACACTGGAAAGAATACAAGGAAACAGGCCATATATACAGTAATAATGTTCACATTCTATAGTTTAGAGATTTCCTGAATCAGAGGCCAAAACTAATCATCCATATCTTTTTGTTTGTTAGTTCCATCAAATAAAATAATAAATAATTCATATCATCTGCCCTGTTTCTCTATATCTATGATTATAAATGCCTCTTTTAGTTATCCTTGTTCTCAGCAAAATAGCCTACTCAGTTTGATCTTTCCTTACCTAAAAGCTATTTTATAACTTTGATTATTTTTGCTGTTCCTTGGTATATACTTTTCATAGTTCTGCCATGTCTTTCTAGAAACAAATGAGTAAAACTGGACATTATAATTAGATGGATCTATGATGCAAATTTATACCACAGCCTAAGTATGATTTTGTTTTATTGCTTAATATTTTTTTCTCCTAATACTCTGTTTGCATTTAAACAGCTAATAAATTTTTAATTATTTTTCAGAGAACTATCTGTAGCAGTTCCTCTACTCCTTTCCTGGGTAGTTTAAAGCCCATCAAAGTGTGTATATAGCTCAGTTTACTTTTCTCTTATTCAGATTGAATTTAATCTGCCATTTTATCACCGAATAACTCAGTTATCATATAATTTTACTACTCAGATGTGGCTGCCCTCAATATTTTTGTGTCACTATCCTTGTGGAAGTTGATCATGTATTTACACCATGAGTTCCCAAATTTTGGGGAAGTTAGCTGTCCATTAGAGTCTCTCCTCTCCTGGAGTGCCTCAGAAAAATTATGCATTCAAATGGGCACTTACGTAAAATTTAGATTGTCTGAAGATTTAAATGTTCCAGTCTCCCATCATCAATTGATTAAAAACTTTGGAGAGTTTTCACTTCTTGTCTGGCAACAGTAAGAGTATTGGGGACATCTATGTCCTCAATCATGTAAACTTCATTTCTGTGGTGATCATTTTCTTCACTGAGAGCTTTCAAGCAGAAAAATATAATATATATATATGTATCTCTCTTTATATCTATATCTGTATCTAGTCTATATCTATATCTATCTATATATATCCTAGGGATACATGGAGCCATCTCCCAGTGCACCTTGTCAAAATTCTGAAAAAGAGATTAACTAATTGGGGTGGTTCACCCATTTACACCCAAAGGTGTAAATGGACTGTAGCTTTATCTCTTTGGGTGTCCATTAAAAAACAGAAATGGAAATGTACCTTAAGTCCTTTAGTCCTATTTCCTAGAGAAGGCAGTATATTAGAAAAGGAAGAAAAGGTTATTCAGTGCTGGCTGAGCTACATTTAAATAAATGTAATCACTTTTTTTTTTTCAAGATACATCAACCTTTCCTAAAGTCAGAATTTTTCATTTGTGGAAACTGGCATAAACGGCAACCTATCCCAGAATCTCCAGGACTGATAAGAAATAGGAAAGAATTTATTTTCAGAACACTTAAAGATACTTTATCACCAGAATGTATGTAATCAGAATAAACTATATTATTCCCAGAGTATACACATGGTAGTTACAGTCTTTCCTGAAAGGAAATATTCCACAATAATTATGACCAAAAGTGTAATTCTATGCTTTCTTAGAATGCAAGAATGATGGAAAGAAACCAGTTTATGTATTCAGATATTTTACGTGCACAGAAAAGCTGATTTTTGATTATTTAAGTATATATTTACTAATCGCAAGCACTAACTTCTGAGGAAGTAAGAACTTTCCCTGCTTTTATAACTTAACTAAATTTATGGTTGCTCTGCAATTTGTAGATTTGAATTCCAATTATATAGGGTATTACATAGCCAGCTGCTGAGCTGAAAAGACTTGTTTAGCTGAAAGACTGAACTGAAAGAAAAGACTTGTTTAGAGTTTGCCAAAGAGGTAAAATGAGGAGAGGCATTTGGGAAGAGATTACAGATGAGTATAATTAGGTGAAATATCAGGAAAACACTTTCTAATCATGAGGATTATTAACCTACAGAACAGTCTCCCAAGAGAATCATTTCAGCCGCAAAGGAATCTACTAGCTGAAACACAAGTTTACGTCTTTACTTTCCCTATGAATCATATTCCTTACCTGCCATAACACACTATTTGCAGCACATGCATTTTCTGTTTAATATATATGTATTTTTATCCCTCTGCCCCTGTGAGGAACATCATAGTAACTGCAATATTTAATTTTCATTCACTGTGTTTGGGATAAGATCAGGTCTGCTTGTGCTTAATCAGGAAGATATTTAGATGTGACATCTTGCTCTTTGATCTAACCTTATTATTCCATATTGAAAGCAGCAGTCTGTATGGAAGTAGACTTCCTTCTTAGTGACTGATGAGAGGACTGGCCTCTGATATTGCGTTCATGCTAATAAGTTAAGGAAACTGGGGACTCTGAATTGCCATCATACACACTGTTATATTCAGAGGACAGCTCTTGTCACAGTTTTTTTCCTGAGCTCACTGGCGTTCTACAACTCAACTTCTAGGCACAAGTTTGAGGATTAGCAAGCCCACAATAAGTGAGGAAACGAGCTTTAAGGAGCAAGAGAGTTGAATAATATAGCTATGGGCTGTTCCATTTTACCTGGCCCTAAGAGCTGGGTATACATACAAATTGCCAAGTTAGCTTTTTAAAATTAAAATCGATAGTTCAATTTCACAGATTTTTAGTGTACAAAAAAAATGTTTATTTGCTATACATCCCCTCAAGGAGATTTTGTTTTCCGGGCTACTGAAGGTAACACCTGGAAAAAAGATTACTCTCCACTAAAACTCTACACCATTTTTGAATACTAAGTAAATTTTCGGGAATGGAATTTTTTATATTACTGGCCTGTTTTCCCATCATTGAGTTGATGACTTTCAAAAATTGTCAAACCATAAGACGTTTCATTACTGGAGTACTAAACCTTACATGAATTATATTTGACAAAACACATAATGGTCACTGAATCTAACTATATTAATTTGCAAAGAAATGGTGAATTTTCCTATTTCTCCTCCTATTCTTTTTTTTTCCTTCTCTCGGTAGTTCAAAGCTCAGGGACAATACTGAGTATTGAATAATCGTTGGTGAATCCTGACAATTGTCAATGCATGCACAGATTGAAAAAGACATATGCTAATGTTTATTCCTCTGCAGGAATGATTTTATTCAGACTTTGCTCTCTCTTTTTGTTTGTTTTTCTTTTTGAGACTTGTCAGTCTTCTGTGATTCTGTGGTTCTCTCTTTTTCTGTGATTCTGTGATTCTCTCTTTCTCCTTTACAGAAATAGTCTCTTCTATGATTTGCCCTTCCCTTGTTCTGTGAGTCTTGTCCACTCCTTACATAGAAATAATTTCTTGTAATGTGGGAGTCATCTTCTATAAATTTAGTATTTGATGATTATGGTATCTAGTATCAGGACTTTCTGACAAAATGCAGCTACCTACAGAGCAAAAGAGTTGTGAAGACACTTCATATGTAAACAAAGTAAAACAGGCACATCATCCATTTCATTCTATAGATGGTATCTAATGTAAATTAGATGAATTTTTTCCAGAAAGTGCTTATTTGTCTCTTCGTTATAGATGTTAGTGAATTAAGGAGCAAAAGCTCCTTGATGCATTTCTCATATTTCTGTCTCTCTTTTTTTAAAAAAAATAAACTTTTTTTTTTAAAAAAAAATATTTTAAGAGAATCTTGTTTGGACATTTAGGAGGATAGGATAAGTTGCCATGCTAGGATCTCTGTTTTTCCCTATTGTCTGTCAATAAAGTCCAGGCAGTATCAAAGATAGCTCGAGTTAAATGAGATCCTCCCCATTGTACCTGTGACTTGCATCTTGTGTTCAGAATGCAGGATTTGTGTTTTACATGGCAAGAGACGAGAGACTCCGTGGTAAAGTCTCAGTCCTTCATGTTTTTCAGAGACTATTGCTTTGAACACATCCACTGACTCCAGATGCCAAGGACTAATGGCCCGTTGCATTAATTTCATCTGACTTGTTCATCTTTTTAGTTATGAGTTTTCTCAGGCCAAATAGTTGTTATGAAAACTATTAAATCTTCAGTTTAAATGCTACAAGTTTTGGTAAAATTTACCTTTGCTGTTAAAAGCTGCCCTTTGACTATATCTTGTCAAACTTCTACTTTTTCATACAGTGTGTGCTAGGCCTTCCCCAGAAGTTGTCTCATCTGCTGTGTGCTCTCTCTCCAGAGCAGCAACATATCCACTGGCTGTAGGTGCTGGATCTGTATTCAATGTTGCCGTAATTAGTTGTACCAGAAGTACAACCAGAGGTTCCCTCTCCCACATGAATTTCATATTTCCCTTTTCATAAATCCTAGAATTACACTAGGTCTTTTTAATAACACAAAAATATAGCATGAACTTAATGGGCATTTTTATTTCCTGTCAAGATTCTTTCCTAGACAGCAGTGACTGAAAGGATTCCTGATCCTTAAAGTGTGGCCCAGATTGTAATCCTTTACATATTCAAAATACAAATTATTTGTGCTGAGCTTAGCAAATGGTATAGATGATAACTCCTGCAGTGAGCTATATTGTCTGCATCTACTGTTCTCACCACTTTTTGTCACCTAAAAATTTCATTAGCAATCATTTAATATTTTTTTATAAACGTCGATAAAGTATTTAATGATAGAATATTGAGAGATAATTGCTGTGAAAACTCATTTAAAATCTGCTTTCTGCTGACTGTCCATTTAACAGTGGAAGAAATTATGGCAAACTTTACCTTTTGGCAGAAACTTCCAACTATTTCAAAAATGACTTCAGAAAGTTTGAGCCTACATGAAGTAAACACCAAGTAATTAACACTAACAGTCCAAGTAACATGGACATTTTTTTTCTTTCATTTGATATTCTAATTTTATCTGTAATATAACATACACAAATGATGATACATCTGAATGACTAATGCATAAATTATATTCATTTAAATGACATTTATCTGTTAAATCATCTCATGACTGCTGCATCTTTTGTACTATCTAGATTAGAGAGTAACTACTCTACAGCATCTTCTGCAAAAGTGTAGAGTAAAACTATGTGACAGGGAAAGAAAAGCCCTGCCAACTTACAGATATTGACAGTGGTGGGAAGCATCACTACAGCCAAGCAGAGTCCTCTTGAGAAAACTGAGAAAAATCAAAAATACTTCTGAACAAAGCCCCAAGGCCTTGTTATGAAATATTTTGTTTGAAAAAAATACTGTTCCTTGACACTACTGCTTTTTCCCACATAATAGCATTTGGTTGCAAGTATAAGCTAAGAAATATTCTTCTTCTGAAGTGGGTAAGTAAAACTCAGACTTTACAGGCAGAAGGTTGATGTGCTGAGTAAAAGGTTCCATTTTTATATAATTACACTTAACAGAGTGGAGCTCAACTTTAAATTTCACATATGCTACTAGCCATAAACTTGATAGAACACATACAGCAAAAGTAACTCATTTACTTTTGCTTCACATGTAAACTTGTCTATATTCTGAATTTAAAACCTGGTCCCTTGCCTCTTTCCTTGAGCGATTTGTCTCTGTTCTCCTCTCTAAACATATGCACATAGTATACACTACACAACAGCACTTGCACAATATGTACATACACACATTCTTCTTAAAATGATGTTACTTTTCTATGATGGCATCCAGAAACAAATTTACCATATTGGAAATTTTATAAGATGCCTACTTTGATCTAGTTACTCTGTATTAAGCATAACCAAAAAAAAAAAAAAAAAGCCTTTCTAGTTCAGAATATAATCCCCCAAGAATGCAAACAAAACAACACAGAGCACAGGTCCCATAAACAAAACATTAAAAAAGTAACATTTTGCTAGAAGCTTATATGATTCATTCGTTTGGAAGCTCCTAGGGATTTCCACAGTGTAAATACTGTGGTTTTAGTCTAAACTTAAAGTAAGTAAGAAATTTCAGTGATGCCAAACTTTACTACAAAAGATCTCTTCTTCTTGGAAAAAAATAATTATTCACATTTACATTCTCTCTCTGCTCAAAAGAGGAAGCAAAAACAAACAAATAAACAAACAAAAATCTTGTGAAAAGTCCAAGGCAGAAGGCCAAAGACAGCATTCAAAATTAGAATTGGTAAGAAATGAGAGGGACTGGATTTGTACAAGTAGAGACTTAGCAGCATGACAGGTCACCCTAAAGGCACACGGACCTTTTTTGTCTAAATATAGAAAAGAACTAAGGAAATAAATTGTTGTCTTTTGGGTTGAGTATTGACCTGGATTTGGTTCCTTTTCTACTTCCAGTCTTACTTTGAAGAAATCACTAAGCGTCAAACCGCATTGGATGTTAATGCAGCACAGTCAATAAAGTCACACTGCTTTAACCCGTCTGAAGATCCAGTTGGTAATATTTCTGTGCCTCAGTTCCTTACTTGTGAAATTATAGCTAGTGCTATTTCCTTTCTCCTGCCATTTCTCATTCTTGCCGATTCACACAAATAGCCACAGAAAACCTGTGTTGCCTAATTGTCTGAAAATAAGTGTGTTGCACACAGAATGAGCTCTGGGCATTCTCATGGCACTATTGCAAAATGAGGGAGTGTGTTCAAGGAGCAGCTCTTTCTGTGCTTTCCTGGCAGTGCTCAGGCTAGCAATGCTGGGCTAGTGCATATATGGGAACATATTATGCCTTCACTTAGCAGATTTAGCCTAAATTCTGAAAGCCATGGAATTTTTGTAGAGAATGTTTGCTTTCACATCTCTCACAATGTGGAATCAGCATCCAGATGATTTGTACAGTCACGGTTTGCAGTCCTGAAGGTGGTTGGAAGTACTTGTTCTCATCTGGGCCTTGCTCAGGTTTCTAGATAACCACTATGGGACTGTGGGCTGATGTTCTTCCTGTCTTGTTTTAACTCAGCATCCATGGTTTTTGCTGTTGTTCTCTTCAGTGAAATAAAGGCTGGTTATACTCAAATCAAATGTTGCAGAAACAGAGCCATCTGCTGTGAATATATTGATGATGTAAGCAAACCCAGAAATTGTTAAGCTTGACCTTCACATTAGAGTAACACAGTATAAAGTCTAATTCCTGTAAAATTTCCTGTACAAATGACTGAGACATTAGCTTTCAGCTGACAATCATCAACTCCACTGGGTTTACATAAGTAAGAACTGTTTCTGTACATTTTTAAAATAAGACCAACAGTGCAAATTTCCTGCTCTCTGTAGTATTTTAAGTTTGGCAAATCCCCATTGGATACATCAAGAGAACTGTCCCCTCACAATATTTAGTTTTGCCTGTGGTCTTACACAGGGGCTGTGGCTGTGCAAAGATAAAGTAAATGAGATGCAGAGTTTTATTAGGAGAGTTTAACTAGTGTATTCTATTTGCAGAAGAATAATTAACGTCCTATCTAGGTAGAACAGATGAAGACAAGAGGTGTAGAAATATATTCAAAGAGTTCATAGGAGATTTGAGCAGTTTTCCTTAACTAAAACTCTTTGCAGCATTTTGAATCACATAGGTATAGACTTTTTTTTTCCAAATATAATTTCATAGGATGTAACCTAGAAATATATCCCCTCTGAAAAATAAGGATTTTACAGTTGCCAGCCTGTTTTGAGGTTTTTTTTTAATTTTTATTTTTTTATTTATTTTTGTTGGTGATGTTTTTGATTTTGTTTTTTCTTACTGCAATAGGTTGGAAGTTCCTCATCTAGGAAAGGCATAGTGATATTTAAACTCAGTTAATCTATAAGAAGTGAAAAATGAACATGCAGAAAAAAATAGATCTGTTCATTAGAAATAAAAGAAAAACCCATAGACTGCACAGCAACACACTAGTCAGCTGTGCCAGTAAGTTTGACATTCCTTTGCAAATTAGCCAGGCTTTGTGAGTACAGGTCTACTTTACTGCACAGGGGGGCTTTCAGCTTTTGGAATCTGGCAGGGGTTCAAGATCAAAGTGTTGCTTTGAACCCACTTGTTAGCCATGAAAAATAAACACAATTCACCTTGCAATAAAAAGCATCAGTGAAGGAAAAAAAAGATTAAAAGAACTTCCAGTGCAAATTCAGCACTTAAGCTATAGTTACTGAATTATATTAAGAAGAAAATAAGGTGAAAATGATCTACAAGTAAAAATCTTATACAGCCAAAGTGAACTTTTTTTTCCCTTGATCACAACTGCAGACAACGCTTTAAAGCACAAAGCGCATCCTGAAGTTGCCATAAAAAAGCTCCCTGGCTAATTATTTGCCAGTACAACTGTTCACTTCCTCTGGTGGATTTATGCTAAATCCTGTTATTAGTCTTGTTCTGCAATTGCCATTGTCTGTGTCTGCAAGGCTCAAAGGCTACAGTCAGCCTTTTATTACAACACATGTGAATGGAGATTTGACCCAATGTTCGACCACTTCCCCTTTTGGTTTTATGTAAGCTGCTGAGCCTTTCCCTATAAATCACTATGTTGAAATGAACTTTTACTCCTTTTCTTCCCCTCTTCCAGCCCTGTAGGATTTTCTTTTCCCCTCCCAATAAGTTTCTTTAAAAAAAAAAAAGCTTTTCAAACCCTTTAATTACAAACTACCACCAAAGACTCCTACACCATGGGGAAGCATAAAAGAGTTGCTTTAAGTCTTGAGAATAGTGCAATAGTTGAATTTTTGTATTTAAAAAATAAACAAATAGCTCCTCCCTCCCAATATAATTATACTTTGTCTGAACTATAATAAACAATAAATATCGTTTACTGGTAGGTAACACTTAAAAATAATTATTGTGCAAATGAAAAATTTCCTATCCTGCATAACCTGATCTTGCATTTTTTCTGGAGCATTTCAGTCTTTAAATGATTTAGCAATTTTTCTTACATTTTTGTTTTGTTTCATTTTTGTTTTGTTCTGTTGTTTTGTTATTGGACAACAAAAGCTTGTTAATGTAAGTTTGTAGAGAAGGAAGGGCAAAAAACATTTGAAATGCTGAATTATTTTGGAAAAGCTTAGTCATTACACATGGAGGACCTAACCAGGCAGTCATTAGACTGAATAAAATTCTCATTAGATGATTGATAGAGTCAAACACTGAGTAAGGACAAAAAGAATTTACTTGGATAATAGGGTCCAAGTTAGGTACTTGTTTTCATTGGCAATTGAGTCACAACATATCTGATTTTTTTTTAGTTTAAATTTAAATTAAATTATTTAAATTAAACAAACTCTTGGAACTAAAACCGATTATTAAAGTATTCACTGTAATCTCTTTCCTTCTCATACCAATATAAATTGGAATAGTTGAACTTAAACTGGAGTGGTTGAAATTTCCTTCTTTTCTGTAAAACTCTGAGATTGTCCAGTGACTGCAAAAGTAATAATTATAACAACAAAATTTAAAAAAAAGAAAAAAAATGAGCTTGTAAGTGAGAGAGAAGAGAATGAAAAGAATTCTGAGACTAGATCTTTTCACATTTACAAAGAAAATAGTATCTTAAAAAACTTATTTACTATTCTGTTAGCTGGTTGCAAACAAATAACACTATAATAGATTTTGAAGTGAAAGAATGGAATTTCAATCATGTCTGTCCAGTGGAAAATGATTAATTTACATGTTCTGTAGGTTAAAACAGAAAAGGTGGCAGGCATTAAGTGCCTCCATCTCATTCCCACTATCACATTTAGAGAGATAGGTCTGTTGTTTAGAGAAAGTGAGATTGAAGAGTAACCAAACTAGCTTCCAGATCTCATCTTCTGATCTGGAGTGCCTTGTCCCTCTCACATTAAAAGTTACACTTTTATGAAAATCACAGGATGGCATAATCGATATTTGTTCATCTAGCTTACCACTATACCTCTCTCTAGACCAACAACTATTTCAGACCCACCATCTAAATGCAAAACACCCTGGGAGCAAAGAGTTCAGAGTGGTGTCCTTGAATGGTTCATTAAAGTTTGGCCTCTACCTGGATTAACAGTTAATTTGTCATAATAACACACTCATGCATCCTGTTGGGACAAATCCTGCCTTCTCTGATCCAAAGCTAAACAGCTGGTCTCTCACTGGAGACATTTCACAGACAGTGAGACAGCTTGCTTTCTCTTTTCTTTTTTCTTTATTATTTTCCCTCCAATGCCACAAGCGATGAAGATGCTTTAGCTTTTGGCACTATGACAGCATCCTCATTAGTTTCACTGTTGACAGAACCCCTTCTTCCTCTAAAAGGAGGAGGAGGATTTTTCTCTTTATAGGATATGTTTTTAAACTGTTCATGCGTTAAGAGCTTCCCTCCTTCCACTACCCCCTACTCTTTTTTTGGCTTTATTTGCTTCCTCTCTAAAGCATCTTTTATCCGTAGCTTTTCAACTATTTGCAAAGAAACAATACCCAAATCATGAATTATATGGCACAAATAGCTGATCTAATTTGAGAAGAATGTATTTAAGGAGAATGTTTTACATATGACCTTTTTGAGGAAGTCACAATTTTGTCGTGTAATCTGAAGTGCCCATCATAATTTCTATAGGCTTTGTTGACATCTCCTGCTGAGTATGGAGCTGATCAGCTCCTGACTTCCTGGGAAAGCACTCCGTTAACAAGGCTGCCCCTATTCCATCATGTTAGCAAATGTTTCTGCTTTCTGGGTTGAATCTCCTCACACTGAAGACAAAAGCAACAGCCTCAGTTGATATCAACAGTATGAAGATCTGCACGATTTTGTTTGTGAGAAGCTCAGAAAGAGTCTGTATCTCCTAATTCCAGAAGAAACTAGGTTCTGTGTGATATGACAGTTATGTGAAGTTAGTAAATTAGTTTTTTTTTTGCTACTGTGTTAGCAAAATGCAACATGTATTTACGACTAGATTAGTTTACCTATTTTAGATTAAAAGATAGATGTCAATCCACTGTGCAAAGTGAAATTTGCCTCTCAATTAACTATATATGTCACATAATCATTTAAGACTTTTATATATGTGAGGTGCTAAATTTTAGTGTACAGAGAGTAAAGAATAAAATCCCCTTGCAAGTTAATTAATTCTACAAATGTTTTCTTTTCTTGGATTTAATATTTTGTTCTGCTAGTTCATTGTGATTACTTACAATACGATTAAAATAAAATGAGACTTCGTTTGGTATGAAGTTGTTCTGAGAGATTATCATGTTTTCATCAGGAAGGAGACCACATATAATAAAGCTATTAAAAAATAAACATTTGCCCATAGTTACTTCACAGTAGGTATCTCCAAATATTTTGAAAGAAGTGTTACATAGTACCAAGTGATAATTGTTGCTAACTCTTTAATGGGAAACTATGTAATATGGAATTTACAACAGTCATATAGAATGTATATTTAACATTATAATTTATTATTTTTATGTCAAAGGAAACCTTCTCTTTTAGATTTCTCCTTTTCTCTATCTTTTTTAAGGAGAAAAAAGCTCTTAATTTTAGTTCATTGTGGAACAGATAATGAAAGCTAATAAAAATTTATGAAGTCTCTATTTATTTCCCTGACAACTACAATAAATGAATAAACAGATAAATACATAAAGAAATGACATAGATTCTCCAATTGTCACTGAGAGAATAAAAGAGAGAAAAAGAAAGGATTCTGCCAATAGCTACTGCACAGAAAAAGATGATGGGAGCAGTTCTTACTCATGCTGTTCATGATAAGATTGCCTCTTCTAAAGACAGATACTTGACATGTTGCAGATGCAACCAGATGTGAAAGAGAAAGATGAAATTTGATGTGCCATCTCACACCATGCAGTTCTGCACCTTGTGTAGATGATTTGTTTCTCTAGAGATGATGGACATTAAGTCTAAGTTGCATGTATGAAATAACAAAACTAAGCATCAATTTCACTATTTAAAATCCATTATCTGGGCACTATTTATATAAGATTTCATGCAATGTCATGGGGAGCAATTCATGAAGATAGTGTCATGTTTAGGGCTGTTTAGTATCTACCTGAAAAAGAAGCCAAAAGAGCTAAGTTAACATTGGATATAGGATTGATTTTTTGCTGAAATGTGTAATCACAAAAGTCATCACAAAAGCATTTACTTGAAAACAAAATGGATGTTAAAGATAGCAAAGCAAAATTGTTTCTTTTCATTGCACAATATCTTTCCTTGTAGGATAGTTTTCCACTCAGAAAAAGTGATTGACATTCTCACTAAACATAAATTAAAAGTAATGAAGAGAATAATAAGGTAATTGCATCAATAATGAAGAGTCAAATAAGATTCCAGATAATCATTTAAATCTCAGCCTTTGGAATGGTTAAACTGATTGGATAAACCTGACAAAACTAGTACAATAGTGGAATATCACAGTAGAAGGATTAACAGTTGAAATGAAGAGTCTGAGCTATCTTTAAATTTTAATGGGAATCTCATCAAAACAAAGTAATAATTAAAAAAAAAAAAAACACAGGAACTTGCCACAGGAAAAAAAATCCAAATAGTCCATTTGGAAAAGATGCAATTTTCCTTAAATAACTCAAAGTGATTATGGGAATATTTTCAACCTTAATCACAGTTTTGCATTTTCTGTTTTGTTGTCATCTCCTGTATCTATTTGCTAGTCTATGATTCACTACTATTTAAGAACAAGTGCTTGGTAAAGCTTCATGTCTTCTGTGATACAAGATGTGTGAACAATCAAAGATCTACAAAACAAAACTCTTTCCCTTCAAATTTGTGCTGAGTGTACCCTTTTATCGTCCAGGCTGAAGGCTGGAATTTATCTTTAGTTTACTCAAGTATAGATATTTTCATCTTTATAACCAGTTGTCCTGGACTTCCTTTGGTCAATGGAGAAAAAAACAGATGCCTTTCATGTGATTCACCTCATTTCAAAGCAGGTATCTAAAATAAGTGAGATGAATCTTGTCTTACGAGTGCTCTTTTCTTTCCTCTGGTACATGTGTTTCTCCCTGTTTAAGCGGTACATGGGCAACTAGTTCAGGTATATACCTACCAAACTCTGGTTGACTGCATCCAAATCTTGAGAAAGTGCGTTTGATACAAGTTTACATCAGTTTACAAGTTTTAAAAAATGTAGAGGGTTCAAGAATTACACTGTTTATCACATTCCACTGAGAACAATTGGAAGTGTTAAAATGATTCTTTTTATCATATAAAGTGCTGACAGTATATATTATGAGTACACACAAGCAAGTTCTGCTTGTATTCCAAGCCATAATAAGCCACATGACAAAGATAGCACAACACCAATCCCCCAGCTAACATATCATGGAAATATTTTTAATTTAACACCCAAGCTATAGGATATGTAAAGAAAGAATAAAAGAAATAGATTTTATGCACATTAAAATTGGAGTAGGATTTGGTAGTCTTTCCATTTCTATGTTTTAACAATGTTCTAATACTCGATAGCTCAGTTAAGGTACTTAAATTTCATAATTGATTTAATGAGGAGGATGATTTAAATGCAATATGTTGAGACAAATAATTAACTTCTGTGGGTTTTTTTGGGGGGGGTTGTTTTTTTTTTTTTTTGGAATGATAGTTAATGATGCTGTCCCAGATCCAAATGTGTGTTCACAATGATGCATTCATAGGGATGTGACAGGTGATAATAAATGTGTTAACATTGGGCTATTGTACTCTAGTATGATCTGAGCAGGATTTCCTCTTATTACCTAGTTTACGATAAACTTTACTACAAAGCTGAAGCAAGAAAGACTTCTCCTGTGACTACAAATCCTGTGATTTGTAGTGTTATAATTTTTACCATCTTGAAACTCATTATTTCATAAGTCCCATTTTCCATCAAAATGAGCCTTGAGCCAATGTACAGAGGGCTAAAAGGATATTTGCCCTGCAGGTTTTTAGCTGCAAGGATGGCACAATACGCACTTGTTAGGTAGGCTTTAGGTGCATTTAGTTCTCCTTGTCACACAACCTAGACAATTACTAATACTATACTCTATGGAGCCTCTTTCTGTCTGCTGCTTAAAGTCAGTGTTTTCAAGGCTTATATGGGTGAATTTGAATTACAAGAGAGACAGTGTGTTGTTTTGGTTGGATGAGCAGCTCCCACTTGTCTTGTCTTGAAGAAAAACTGTTAAATTTATTTGGGGATGATATTGTGATCCAACACAGGTAAAAATCCTGGAAGTTTTCTTGTTTCAGAAGTGCAACCGCAGATCCAAATCTAAGTTTTGAGGCTGGATACTCATTTGCACTGAAGCAGATGCGAGTGAGGGTGATTGTACTGGCTAAGAAGGGCAGAAAGTATGGAGAATAAAATAGGCACATGGAAGCCTCTATTTAATGCCCATGGGCTCTAAGCAAATAGGAGATTATGTGGACTTCTAAGCAATTGTACAGATTAATAAAATATGAGGTTTGTGAATATTTAAATTATTGATAATATTCTATAGCATATAATAGAGATCAGCCCAAAAAAGTTTTAGTGTATTAAGATATATGGATATTCATAGCCTTTTGTAAGTTTAGTTTTCACAATAAAATTCATTCTTTGTCTTTATTAACATTTCCACCACTGTTTAATTCTATATACTCACAGAAATTTTGTGGATATTTAGGGAGCAGGCTCAAGGCCCAGCTTTTCAAAGAAAATACAATACCCATGTGATGGAAGTTGAATTGTATAATAATACCTATATACTTTAAAGACTTGCACTGTAGCCAAAACATGTCTGCCTGCATTCCTCATTTCACTTAAGTGGCTTTTCTTATGAAAAGGTTTTGTTTGTATTCCTGCAGTTGGTAAAAAAAAAAGAGCTGCATGCCAAAAAATGACCCTAAAATGCAGTGGAAAATGTCCTGAAAAAACCACTACCACTTGTTCTAGTTCAGATAGTAAACTAATGTTTAAAATACTTAACAAGCGTCTAGAATTTAACATCACTAGTTCATAGATTATGACCTACTATGTATGAACTAGCATGTAAGTCTGAGGATCTCTCTTCACACAAGAGCTGTGAAATCAGAAACATAATGGCATATATAGTAACTTTTCAAAGAATAAACATGTAAAACTGACATTATAGGTCTTAATTCATGAATTTTGTATAGTGCAACTGAAACAATATTGTCCTCCAGAATTTACTTGCTTTATTTACGCTCCATTGTGAAATTCATTGTGTAGGTCTTGTTGGATTTCCTCAGGAATGCAGAGTTCATATAAATTGGAGTTGCACAAACACAGTTGTAAGTTTAAGAATTTAGTCAGTTTGCTAAGGACTCCTTTTTTAATAATAATTTGAATTTTTTTCTATAACTCCAAACATGCTGATTTCGGTTTAGCTATGACAAATTTTTGCATTCCTTCTCCTCTGAAATCTCATATACACATCACAATCACTGTAAATGTTTTCATATTGAAATTGAAGATGTAAATGAAGTACTGCAGTTGCTGTCTGGTTTTAGTTACAATGTCTGTTTGTTGACATCTCACATGAAGGCCTGCTGTGTCTCTGGCTCTGTCTACTTCATTTCCCCTCTAATTAGGCTTTGCCCTCAATTAAGTTAATGATGCAACTTTTCCTATAGATCATTTGCCCCTTCAATCAATTAGCAGAATATGAAGGGTGCATCCCTCTTTGGCTTTGGATTGCTTGCCTCGGGGCAGACTGTTCAGTTCACAGAAGTACTTAGGCAATGCCTGCTGTTTACTCTGAAATATATAACCTGAATAAATTACAGCACAAAAGAAGTCTGCTCTTGATAATCTCTCTCTCTCTCTCTATATATATATATATAAAAATAAATTAAAAAATCTATTATTTATACGACAGTACAAAAATAGCTGCCACAATCTGGAATACTAAAGCTTATAAAGCAAGGTTTTTTTCTGTTTGCTTACAATAAGAACCAAAGGTAGAGTAAGGCTAAAGGCAGGCACCTTGTTCCCATTGCTTCCCTGCCTACAGCATACAAATGCCTTCAAATTATGGCTGTACTCATGGCTGATCCTCTACCTTTCCAGTTCCTCTCTTTCTGCCCATCAAGCACTCTGCCTTTTATTTCTCTAACTTTTCTACCTTGTTTCTTCTCTTTTCTTCTCCTTACATTGTTTCTCTAAAACACTGTTGCCAGGTAATTATACTTAGCGCTTTTCTACCATATCTGATGTCTCATCTCATTTCTAAATTTCTTTGTCCTCTTGAAGAAGCAAATCAAACCCCATATCCCCTCTTTTGATGTTGATACCTCCTCTATCAGCTATTGTTGCTTCTTACTGCCAATCTGTTTGTTTCATGGTCTTAGTTTTCATTATAAAAACAAAGTGTGATTTTTACCGTCAGCTAGCTAGCAAGCAGGAGCTGTCCTGAAGTGTAAACAAAGTAAAGATCAAAGTCTACTAGTCTGGCCATGGGGTAAACTTGCTGAGGTTGGCCCTAGACCCTGGCCAGGGATTGACCTCAGCAAGTTCACCTCTTACTAGAGCTACGGAGCTTGCCCTTCACCCTTTTATACTGGAAATATTTATGCCTTTAAATTGTTTAGTTTTTTTAATAAGAAAGAGAAGTCATTTCTGTCCATATTAACTTTTCTTAGACTATGTCTCTTGAACTGCATATGACAGTCTCCTCCTCACTCATAAAGAACTGTATTTTTTACTTTTGTTTTTTTTCTTTTCTGTTTTCACATCCTTTTCTAAAAGTGAGTACCTCCTGTTTACTAACTAACTTTAAATTCTCTCTTTTTTTTTTTCCAGAACTATTGACCTCTAATTTAGTTGGGATTCTTTATCTGATGATTTAGCTGGAATAATATCAGAGTGATCTGTCTTTTTCTGTGGTAGTTTGGAAATGTATTTACACTCTACCACGTATACAACTGATCCTTAGGACACAAAGCAAAGGAATTCCTCCTTATCATCCTCCCTTATTTTTATCATTGACAAAAGCAAACTAACAAAAGTTAAACTTAAGGCTTACTATAACTTATTTCTCTTAAAAATATCCTTCCTGTTATGGGAATGTGTCTTTAAATATCTTCAAATTTCAGGACTGTAGGGACCACCAAAGCATCCCTGGTGAGGTGAAACTGGCAACACCAGGGAAAGCTCCTACGTTAGGTATTGTAGGGTCCACTTTTGCCAGAACTTTTTAGTCTTCAGGACAGTTTTATTCTGTCCTTCTGTTGGGTGCCAGGCCTGCATGTGCTAGCACTCATACAGGAAGAATCCTACACCTGCCAACTAGTGGAAAGCTCCACTAGCTAGAAAACATTAGACTGCCACAGAGGTAGAATATCTCATCCTGACAGATGGCAAGCTTCTGTTTTATGTTTAGCTATATTTGACATGAGGAACCTGAAGCTAAATTTCAGACTGATACATAAGAAAAGTAGTAGTATAGCATCTGCATGAAAAAGATTTCTCTCATGAAAAAGAAAAGGTTTCTCTCATGAATTCACATCTTTCCTGCACATGCATATGCCCTTTCTCTAAGTTTAAGCACTATATAAATGATTTACTTTAAGTACTTAAATGATGCTCATATCTTGCAATACTATACAAATCAGTAAATCTAAATTTACATATTTTTATATTTTACCTATTAAAAAGAGGACATATATGAGAGCTTACTTGAGGCCACAAAGCATGTCAATGTCGGAGCCCCTTCTTCTATCCTCAGTACCCATGTACAGGTCATATGCAAATAGATTATGTTAAATGTGAATATAAATGTAAACATATTGTGCTCAACACATTTAACTTTATTCACTTTAGAAATAAAATAAAATAAAATAAAATAAAATAAAATAAAATAAAATAAAATAAAAAAGACTTTGTTCTCTTTCTTCTGTGAAAAATACTTGAACTTTTCTTGAGGGCTATATATGCCCTTTTTGAGTAGTTTCAAGTAATGTAAATGCTGATTTCTCTGAACTGTTTAATTGTATTCACTTGCCAATTTTATGGTACACGTTTCAGTGTACTTCTAAACCTACAATGTGTGTGTAAAGTTCAGACTGATACAGCTTAACACTCTTCCAGTGGTGAGTGTTATCACTCTGTTAGTTTAAATCTAATTTGCACATCATAAGACAAGCAAAGAGAGACAATATTTTACCATACTTTGAATAAGCAGATAGACAAAGCCTTTCTGCAGATGGATAAGAAAGACCTCATTTATTCATTTGATATACATATTCAAATAAGATCTTTTATTTTTATAAAGGCAGTGTATCTTAAAATGATATCAAACAGCTAGTATTTGTTTTATCATAGTTCACGTTATATCTTTATAAAAATGACAAGAACATGTTCTTAAAACACATATAGTAGCACCCTTTGTAAGTCACAGATGTTATTGTGAAAACTGCATACAATGCAGGACAGTGTAGAACTGAGTATCTTGAATCAGCTGTTCAAAGGGAAATGGGAAAAACTATAACAGCTGAAAGTGCGATAGTAAATATCATGCAACCCATGTTTGATATTCCATATCCTTAGAAAAGCGATGTTTTAAATAGCATATTTGCCAGTCCACTCAGCCATCGTGTTAATTATTTTGGTAAACAATAAAACAAAGATAAGACAATCACAGAATCCTGTAAACATTGAAAGCAATGGAGCCAGAATGATAAAAGGTAGAATCTATGTCAACTAAATCGAATTACCAAGTCTAAGTAATTTTTTGTTGTTGTTTGTTTAGTTTAGTTTTGTTTTGTTTTTGGCTTCTTTCTATCTACAAAGACTGGTGAAAGTGTGACAGATAACTCCAGAGACAACTTACCCCCTTTTTAAGTCAGTTCTAAGTGACAAGACAACTGGGAAGAATTGCCCACTGGAGGCATTTTATTATTCTTGGTTAGCTATTGAGGACATCTGTGTGACTATGTCAGTCTAGTTCATTTTACACGACTTCAATTTCAGCGGTAGAAATTCAAATATGATCCTGCAAATACTACACAAATACATAACTTTAAGCCCATGGATCATCCCAGCAGCATGGAAAATTCTTTTTCATGGCTTTTACAGCCAGGTGTGCATGACTATGCAAATACAGAGACTAAAGTATCCTTTCTTCAACACTTTCTGAATGACTAGGCCTGAATGATATCTGTCCAGAAGCATTATAAGGTAATGTCTACTTGAGATAAATTATATGATGATTCTCTGCATAGACTTGGCCCTTTGAAATATCAGCATCATAAATATCTCCAGTGCACAAGAGAAGCATGTGTGAAAATAATGTCATGTTTGGATTGTTTTATCTCATCTGCTCAGGAGTTAACAGCAAAATTGGATTCTCACAAATAGGCAAGTATCATGCTAATAATACAAGTCTCAGAAAGAGAATATATAGACACACTGAGAAAGATCAGTAGTTAATCATTATTTTAGCTCTGTTGTGTTAAAAAAATACATCACTCAGTAATACCATAAATTTTTAACTAGGTAGACAATGTGGCATCACATTTGCTTATATCTCATCTAATGCCCTAGGGGAATACGTGGAAATGTCAGAGCATATACTTCTTAGTGGATAAAATTTTATTGATTATATTTTGTTACATTTTGTGTCATTGCATTTTCCTGGTTTCAGCTTACATCAGGAAATCCAAGTTTCATGTATCATTACAGTAATCAAATGTAAATGGTAGCAACTCTTTATTACTGAAATTGGATATATAAAGTATATATAAATAAACAAGAAAGAAATTTGTTTTGATGTATCACAATTTGCAGTTTTGTCAACTCAAATCAGTTCAACACATTTGAAATGTTAGGAATATGACAGCTGATTTCTTGTTCAAAGACAAAGGCCTAAGTTTGAAATAGCTTTCCTAAGTTTTCTTTCATCTTTGTAATCACTTTAGTTTTCCATATCTAGTTCTGTTTTATTTCTCTCCTAATATCTCCCTTTGCTTTTTACTTCTGCTCTTGGTGCAAGAATGCACTGGGGATGTGTTTTCTCTGTCACCTAGGCATGTCACAGTTTTCAACCTGCTTTTTCTTCTCTCCTAATATATCAAAAAGGCCTCATGAATATAAAGAGTAATTAGTTTCCTGTGGGACAGGGAGCTGGGACTGAGAAAAAAATGTGGTTTTGAAAATTGAACTCTCATATATTTGAGATGCATGTGGACTTGCAATTATTTATTTCTTCTTCATCTACTTCTTTAGCTATAGAGAAGTAATCCTATATTTATTACACATGTAAACGCAACAGCCCCTAACTGCTTGGTAGCCAAAAGGACATTCCACAATGTCAGATCACCGATGTGGACAGGTGCAGTTTCCTTGGCAGCACTTTGCTTCAGAGCCAGAGACATTTCCTATAGTTAATCTGGACACAGGACACTGAATACGAACCATCAAGATCACTGGTGATTTGGGCTATCAGGCTTTGCAACAATGCACCCTTTATCATAAAACCAACATCCTTCGTCTTCTCAAAGTAGGATTTACTAAAGGAAAGGCATCAGTACATAGGTCAGAGTATATGGCTCAGTAACAGACAAAAAAGCCCTTGCCTAGAAGAATACTGCCTAATGGTGGCTATCTGGAAACAATAATGAATGCAGAAGACAAAAGTTGAAAATCACTTTGATGTCCAGAAGAGGTAATGTTTGTGGCTTTCTTAAAAAATAACAACAAAAAGAAAGAAATAATTTCCTCTTCCCACCACATCCACATGTGTCTTGTCTGGATTTACTTTCAACCAGCTGCTCTGAGCCCATGTGTTTGTTTCAGTGAGGCACCAAAGCAGTAGCCTGAAGTTCAGGTGACAAGTTGTCCAAGCGTTCCTGCATCCATAATTCTGAGCTGCCCAACTTCTTTCGTGTGCAGGGTAGGAGTTGATGCAATTTAAAATGACTTAGTAGCCACAACTGAAGTCAGAAAGAGTCTAAAAGAATATTTAGCTAAGCATCATTACAGGCTTGAAAATTACACTTTTTCTTTGTAGCACCAAAAATTCAGAGTAGCACCTTTTTAAACGGAAATGAATGATACATATCCTGAAACCTGGAAGTAGAGACCAGAATTTTTTTCTTTCCCACATATGTGAGGCTTAGCAAAAGATTGGCGGCAATAAAACTAAAGTCAGGAATAACTAGAACAGCATCCAGAACCTCAGTGGAGAAATTTTCTATGGTACCTCAACTCTCTAAGAAGATTAATGCCCAAATTCAAGTAATCTTTATAAAAGATTGTAAGATGGTAGCCCTGAACTGAAATCTTCACTTTTTTTTTTCCAAAGTGCATGACCATAACAATTAAGTTAGAGATTTTATAAACTATACACTGGTAAACTTGAAATAATATTTTAGCTTCTTGAGGGAGCAAATGCTATTTACATGGAAAAATTGGTATTTGTTTAATTTTGAAATAATCAATTATGAAGTTTATTAAATATATGGTACTTAGTAATGACTGAATACATTTCTTAATTCTGGCATTTGATCAAATATTTTTCTTACAAAGCAAAAATAAATATATGTTTATTGTCAGATAGCCATGATTCCATCTCCACTCATGTAATTTCTGATAATGTGTACTAGAAGTGCATAAAGGCATTTTACTGCAATAGACAAATAGACCTTTCTATATTCTGTTTTATTTTCACTCTTCTTACAAAAATATTAGAATGGATGTAACATACAGCTTTTGATTTAAAAATATGCAAACTTAATTGCTGCTTTGGCAAATCAAATAACCAACTATAAGCTGTATGGATAATGTAATACTTTGAATACTTCAATTAGAAATTATTAAGTACTTGCTTAAGGAAATTCTTTTATTGAGGTTTATAAAGAACCATTAAAGAGAAAGCAATGCCAATATAAATATTGCTTTAAGTATTGTTCATTACATTTTCAGGAGAGCTGAGGTATCATCTTGAGACAAAGCATAGTTTTAGTTCAGGAAGAGTCAGATGGTAACCTTTGATCTTTATTTCCTACAGTTAATACCATAATAATTCTTTTTATCTCATCATGTATATACACATTCCAAGGACTTAAAGCCAGTGGTTGTGCAATAAGTTATTTGTAGTTTAAATGAAGTACTTGGAGAATAAATCAAGAGGTTTTATACAATACTAACTTGTGGTAAATCATTTTTATGTCACTTTACTCTCTCCAGTATTTCACCACCTACAGCTCATACAAATTCATAATAGACTATGTATGAACCTTTGTCTGGGTTATTTCATTTAAATAATTGCAAACTTCTTGAAGAATAATAAAATTTCTTCCTTTGTATGTTACTAAGCAAAATCAAAATTAATCAGATTGAAAATAAAAATAAAAAATGAAATAAATATACACCATTCTTGGTAAGAAAGCAGATTTTTCTAAATGGAAGGCTACAGGAATCACTAACCAATTTTCATTTTACCTTAATGTAAATGTCTAAAATGAGTCAGAAGAGTAACCATTAAGAAGTGTTTGGTTGTTGGCAATAAAAGCAGTCTGAAATGACTAGGTCAGGGTAGATGTCTGCACTGTATAAGACAAGAAGTTTCTCACTCTAAATTATTAGTTGTGAATCCATTAAAATTTCACTTTTACACTGCTGAAATTAAATTCATTACCTCCTGGTGACAGTGGCCCTCAAGCATGGCTTGAAGGAGAAGTTCCAAGTGCTCACAATTCCTGCCTATTCCAAACGGCATGAACCTGTATCAAAATTAGCCTCTTTGTGGCTTGGATCAGGTGTTCATCAGTGCTCAAGTGTAGTCTGAAGTCTCTGGTACAGACACTCAAGCTGTAATGAGGAATGATCCAAATACAGAATAGGAGCTTCTTGCAACCCTGAAGAGGAAGTGGGGTGGGTATGGAGGTGGATTTCCACCTTTATTCAAACAGGTCTTAAAGTACAAAGGAAAGTAAAATTACACACAGGTATAGATGAATTTGTCTCTAGAAAGCATTTGTCCCTTATGCAAAGGACATAGAAAAAGCCCTTGGAACATGAGTTACACATAGTCACAGTTCATGAACATAATTTATCTTCCTTGTACTTTGATAACCTGTTATGGTCAATCTAGTCATTATGCCCTTCTGTGAATATGAGTCTTCTTTTTGAAGAAAGTTCAAAGTATAACAGTGAATTATCCTTCTGGAAAAAGAATACAATAAGAATCAATGCAATGTCTGATTGATAGTCCAGCAGCCAAAAAAGACTCAATCTGTATATTTACATGTATATATAGACATAGGCATACACACATACGTGCCTATCACTCTTATCATATTAGTTCCTGTTGAAAATTTTATGAGTCAGTACAGGAACAAATAGACAAGTGGAACAGATATTCAAATAAAAACATGAATTGTTTTCTTGTAGAGCTATTTGCAGTTAGGAATTGCATGTATTTTTCATAAGGGACCAATTGCATGTATTTTTCATTAGGGAACATATACAACTGTTTCACACACATCAGCTTCTATTGATATCTGTGTGAGTTCTCAACAAAAAGTAAGAGTAGATGACAAGCACTGTGAAGTACATTTGTTCTTAGTTATATCTGTGATACCATTTTGATTCAACCTTGAATATAAACTGTATGTATGGAATTGTTTTAAATAACTTGGGACCAGAGGTCGAATTTTGAACACTTTCATGAAGTACCATACAGCTACTGATAGGCATCTGATCTTGGTTAACTCAAAGTACATGAGCAATTCCATGTCCACAGAAGTTTTTTTGTTTGTTGCTTTGTTTTGTTTTGTTCTGAAGCATAGATTTAGGCCTCTTAATTTTAAATCAAAAGTAAAGAGATGCTTTATAAAAGTTCTTGCCCCAATATGTTTTTCCCTCATGTCAAAGAAATGTTAAATGTAAGACTAATTTGTTGTGATGTTAAACTGTAATATTTTCCTTGGCTTATGTCTCTTATTATTTAATTAAATGTCATCAAATATTTCATTGTCAAACTAAAACATTTGTGTTCTATTTTTTAGTGTCTTAATGGAGCCAGTGAAGAAATAAGAACTAGAAATACCATAAAAGTACTTTTTTTTTCAGAACATTTTATGACTGTGGACTGTCTGCAGATAATTTAATACACTTCCTGCCTTTCTTAGTATATTATGTATTAAAAGGTCACCAAGACTATTTTAGTTTCAAACAACATGCTGGATTCAAAACCATTTTTGTTTCTCAATTTCTATTCTTTGTTCTGCACTACTACATTGTGCATTACTGATTTGTGTGTAAGCCAGTGCATTTTAAGTGAATTTCAGTGTCTTCAAAGGCAAAAGGGAGGAGCCTCCCATTCAGCAGTACAATCAAGTTTTCCATTAGCCCATTCAAGATTCACAAGGGATGTGATTGCAACAAAAGCAATCCTTGCAAAGATGCAGCATAAAGTAAAGCAAAGATATGCTTTCTCACATCCCCTTGTCAACAAATTTTAAACCTAGGGTACATGTCCAGTGTTGAGGAGATCGCTATTTTATCCATTGTGTTGAGCAGTGTTGGTTGTCCAGTGATGTATTCACCAGCTCACTAAGAATTAGAGTGATGCTTCCTCCTTTCATCACTTCATGAAGTTTGCCAAACAGGTGTCATGATATTCTTTATCATCTCAGGCTTAGTTTTAACTGATTACCTAGGAGTAAAATGCTTTTTATGTACTATTACTGAGCTCACAATATCATACATGCTGCCTACCATGTTCTATACTTACACAGAACATTACTTGTTAACAAATGTTTTTAAATTTGTACTTTGAGTATCATGGGAAGAAAGTTTTTACTTGTTGCCATCCACTGAGACCAGCGAAGTTCTTCCTCATGTAGAGATGATACTTCATTATGTTGATGGACATTACACTCAGTTAACTTCAAGTAAGCTCTTCATAGGTTAGATAGGTTCAGGAAGATAAAAAAGAACAATCTTCCTTACGCTTAAATAAGGATGAACAAAGACATAGGGAGATGTACTATTTCCCAAGCAACAAAATCCTCACCTCCACTTGAACACCTTTTAGCTGCTTAATGGTTTCCCTTCCCACAGCCACTTCACAGGCAACATCACTTGCCTTTTTGCTGAAGTGACTGCAGCCTCAGATGTTAAGGAAATAGCGAGATGTCCATGGTCGTGGCGCATGAGCAGGGAAGAAAATGGTAGGAGCATATGGAAAGCTTGTGTAGGGTAAAAGTGTAGATGTGTGTTGGTGGAGAGGGAATTGGAAACAGTTTGAGAAAGAGGCATCACTGTCCACACAGAAAGGTATAAAATTGTCAAGTAAAAGTATTTAAATGCTTTATTTTCTAAAAATAAAAGTAAAATGAAAGACAAGTAAAAATATTTAAACCGCGTCATCTGGATTAGATATTGGTCAGAGTAGGTGAACACTGGCCTAGCATATGTTTTACGTATCTACTGGTTCAGGTCAGCTGAGGTTCTTGTTTAAAGGAACTTAGAAGTTGTCTGAAGTGAGAAAAAAAAATCCACTGAATATTGCTTAAAATCTGAAAATTCTTGAAATAGGAAAACGAACATATCCACAGCTATGTTATTTTTCCTGAAAAGTTGTATGTCCAGTTCAATGATAAAACATAGAATGACACAGTTGAGATTAGGTTTGATGTGGGCTATTTCTAAATTTATCTTCTTTTTAGATAAAAGCTTAATAGATATAACCATTTTGTCAACATCAGAGAATTGAGCCTGGTCTATGCCTTTCTATATCTGTCACATTATTTACGAGCACAGTCTCATACATACTATTTACTTGAGTAAATATTCGTATGTGCATAAGCACTTAGAGGACAGAAGCTATTACCATGTACCATCAGAGTTTCCAGCAAGAGGATTTTTATACTTCTAGAGAAACTAACTCAAATACAACAGTGTTCCGTGATGATTTGGTTCAGACAGACCAGTGATTCAGAGCATCTTTTATTTATTTATTTTCTTATTTTAGCTATTCAGTAGCTATAGCTAGGCAATTTGCAACAGCTAAAGAGCTACAACATTACCAGAATTTCAATAATTTACTAATTGGCAGAACAGTTCCTGTCTCCTCCATTTGACCGGATATTTGTTTTGTGTGTGTGCCTGATATGCAATACTTACTCTTGATAAATTTGGGGGGGCAAATATATTTGCTTTTGCTAATTTAGTAGCAGTAAGACTAGTGACTAAAGCTACAATTATTATGAATATGACATTGAAGATGGGATTACTTTTATACTTCTTTTTTTCCCAGACTAATACTTCTTAGTGCTCTGTACTTCTTAATCATGGCTCTTAGCACTTGAGTAAAAGCAGATTAAATATTATGGATCTCAAAAAGTTCTTCAAAGCCTTTTTGTGCATCTGCTGAGTTCTACTGAACTTTTTTTGCTAAATAAACCTTAAACATTTTAGTGTTTTTCCTTTTTTCTTTTTATTTTCTTTTAAATAGGGATAACAATTTAGACAAGTCAAATTATAAAAATAAGTGTATTTATGGATTCTTTATTAAGATACTGTTATAACACCACTTTTTTATGATTTGAGCAAGCTATATTCTGCTCGTGGTTTTCAGAAAGAAACATTGTAGTTTTCTCATTTGGTAAGAAAATATTATCAAAATATATATAGCTGTTGCTGAATGGGGGTCGGCAAGCCTCATTTGCTAGCTGGACTGACCTGGGGTTGTCCTCGCCCCGGGGCCTTAGAGCACAGACACCAATATGAGGATGTCGCAAATGGCATTTATGGCGTCGTTCAATCTGTATATATAGTCCAGTAAGGTGAGGAGACCCACCTACTGCCCAATTAGTCTGCATGGGGTTATCAGTAAGTTAATTAATTATGTCTCTAACTTCCTGTGACATCGTGAGATCTTCTGAACGCCATGTTCTATGCCCTATGCTATACTACATCATCTACTTAAAATAAACTCTCTACTTTATCAAGCCCTAAAAAACATGATAAGGTCCCACACATAGTTCTCAATTTCTTTGCTCTGTCTGATCCTTGGAAGTAATCTATAGAGACTTAAACCTCAGGACATTCAAGATTCTCAAATTACAAGTGCCACAAGGACCTGAAAGATTTTGCCAATTTCACAGCTAAAATTTAGAAGAAATCAGGCACCAGTACCGATTAGGGATCGACCTGCTGGAGAGAAGCTCTGAAGAGAGGGATCTGGGAGTCCTGGTTGACACCAAGTTAACCATGAGTCAGCAGTGTGCCCTCGTGGCCAAGAAGGCCAATGGGAT
>JAUBOD010001009.1:775191-830740 GCA_032353885.1 Nothura maculosa
ATGCCACCCTGTGCCACATGCTCTAGGTGTGCCTGCTGGAGCGGGAAGGTTGGACCAGATGATCTCTAGAGGTCCCTGCCAACCTCGTAGATTCTGTGATTCTGTGAAAACAGTCAGTGAGTGAAGCTTAATAATTTAAAAATTTAAAATACAATATTTTTTAAAAAGATTTATTTTTTTTTAAGATTTTTCAAAAGACCTGTCTACAGCTAGGTCCAACATTTCACTTGCGTTTTTATGCTCATATTTATTTGCCATCATGATCTATGCCCTCCACCGCTGAACATATTGAAAAAGTCAAAAATAGATATTATTCCATGTAATTTAATGCTGATGTAATCATGTCCAAAATATACTTTTTTTTTTGCATTTTTTACAAGTTTAGAATACAATATCAATAATCAAGAACAAATTTCAAATAAAAATTTTTTGAAAGTGTAAAAGAAAGCAAATATATCAGCTTTGACAGAGAGCTAATGGCAGATTTCTAAGAGAAGCAGAATGAAAAGTTATTTTTTGTTCAAAATAATAGTTTATTAGTTTCAATAGAGAAAAAAACAATCAGAAAACTGAAGTTGTAGCTATATATTGCTGGAAAAATTGAAAATAGAAGAGCAGAGGCTCAATTGGTACAAATCAGCGTAGTTTTGGAAGTCAATAGATCAGCAATGGAGTTGCATTTTTCTAGCATGTGGCCCTCGCAGCATGGATGGGCGATGTTTTGAAAGGTAAAGAGCACATGCACAAGCAAGAGAGATACACTGAATCTTATTGAATGTCTTGTTAAAAGTTTTGTAGCTTTGATTAAAGTGAAACCAATGTCTGCTTGACAGGCAAGATTGGCAGAACAGGAAACCGATGTCTTCCATTAGCCCTGGAGCAGATAAAAGTGGAGACAGGCAGATGCGCTGCCAGAGGCAACTCCCCCCTTCAGGAAGGGTTTCCTCCAGGATCGATGGAGCCACTTCACTTTCAAAGAGGAATATCTAAACAACAGACAGACATGCACATCCATTTATTTCAGAAGACTTTCTTTTTCTTCTTGTCTTTCTCTTCTTTTTTCTAATTTTTCTCTTTCTTTTTCTTTTTCTCTCTTTTTTTTTTCTTTTTGACAATAGGAAGTGTTTAGAAAAAGAAACAAGTAATCTAAGAAAGGAGAGGTGCATCTCTGATGCCCTTGTGACAATCAATCAGCAATTTAGGGACTTGCTGTGCCGGATGTTGCAGACAGGCTGCTGGTAGCACATGGGATTCTCTGGCATTTGGAACACATTCATCTTGTAAACATGCACATTTAGAAGATCTCAGAGTATTACATGAGCTATAAACAAACAGCACTAGAGCAAGCCTCGTTTTAGTGTGAATGAATGATTAAATCTTTTAGAAGGATATTATTTCTTGATCATTGCTACCCAATTCTGAATATGTTAAAATGGTCTCTTGCAAGACTATTCCTGATGGAGAGGAATTCTGGTTATCTAGACTATTTGTGGATGTAAAAGTCCTCTATAGGCAGAAATCTTTTTGGTCTTCAAATGAAAAGACTGGACCCCAGAACTGCTTGATTTCTTAAATTCTATTGATTTTCCAGAACATGCACAAGACAGCAGAGTTAAGCCAGACTGATCTGAAATAGTGGATATATTTCCAAAATTAAGAGAGAGATTTGTTTTTATGTTTAGGAATACTCTCTACTATTACTATTTTTCTAATGTGTAATGAATTCTGCAACTATTTCAGAGAAGAATGTGAAAGCCTATGAACAGTAACAAGAGTTCACAAGTACTTTTTAAACATTTAGAAAGAAACCTAATTTTAAACAAATCTTTTCTAGATGTGTGTGTGGGTTTTTTTTTTATGACTGGTCTATTGAGTTAAATGAAAACACATCCTATTTTAAAGACACATTGTGAATGTGAAAGCTAATAGATTTCAAAAAGGAGTTTAACAATCATTTTAGTGACTGTATCTGCTTCTGAGTCATTGGGCCAATTTTTGTGGTTTTGCTACTTCTTTTATCTAAAGTATTCTCTGATTTTGCTTCCCCTGCTCTTTGTCATCCTGTGCAAGACCAGCAAAAACAACAATAGCAGAGAGAAAGAGCTTTTGCCCATGAAATGTCGTACACATAAGACACAATATCATAAATAAATAGAGTAGGAACTGCAAATGAGGAACAGAGGAAATCAATGACAGAAAAGGGAAAACAGCCCTTTTCTTCTTGCATGTACATTGTAAATATTTATTTTGGTCTTTTTTTTTCTCCCCTGATACAATCACAGGTGTGAGAAGTGGTTTGTGCTAACCTAGAGATTATTGACAGAAAGCCAGCTGCTCCAAGCAACCTCTTAAGGAGGAATCTTAAGGAGGAGAGCCAGCAGTGCCAGGGCTGTTCACTGATTTACAAAATTAACCACAAGAGCTAAAACAATGACAGAGCCACCTCTCTTGAAGCTGTACTGAAGTCATTAGGCCAGGAAGTGAATTTTCTTGGTATCAGCCACCTCTCTCAGTGCTTCATGATGACTCCTCCATTTCACTGGTCATTTCTTGCCCTACAGCCATCAGCACCAAAACACCCAGTGACAGAGGACTGGACATCCTCTGGGGTGGAGTGTCAATATCCAGAGGGGTCAGGGTGAAAGACTATGAGAGGTTGAAATACCTGAAGTACTGATCCAGAACCTACAAAAAAAAGGTCTCTTTTGGGCATACATGGTTGTCATCTACTTGCAGTAGACCGGAAGTTACTGCTGGAGGAAGGAAGATCCAGAACTTCCAGAAGGAAGCCCAGCACTTTCAGAATACTTAGATGTCTCAGGCATGTGTTTTCAGGATGTTATGTTGCTAAAAATACAATGTTGCTAACAGTAGACTATTAAGGAAAAGAAAGAAAAAGAAAAAACAAAACCAAACAAACTTTTGAAGGTTCATGTTGTCACTGATATATGAGAGCTATACATCATAAAAATGTAAGATATGAATGTCAGTGCCAAAAGACAAATCTGGATGACTGTAACCATATGGATGCGTGCGGAAAGCTTTCCAAGAACTACAGATGATGAAAAGAGAAATGGGCAATAATAGCAACTTATTTGTTCTTTGGGTCTTTTGAAGACCATTTATAAAATAAACATAATAAAAATATGTCTCCTGCCAAAGCATTAAATCAGTGATGCTTGCATTTGTCTTTATTTTTCTCCATCTTTTCTTACAAAGTTGAGATTGATTAACAGCAACATGGGAGATAATATTTCTTTTCTTTTATGTTCTCTTTTATTTCATACATTTAGATAGCAGTGCACACATGGTTCTTAGTGTCTAGCAATCACCTGCACCTCAAAACAGCAGTTTTAAGAAAGGAATTGAAACTGAGACTCTTCATAAGTTGTTAAATCTGCCTGACTTGTTTCATTTTTATGTCATTGTCTATCTCTAAAAATGTCTCAGAGGCCACATCAAAAACTTTCTTTAGCTACAATAGTGCAAGTGTAAGATATGATTTTTTTGGTGACATCACATCATTTTTGTTTTCAAATTGGACAGTCAAGGGAGCTAGAAGAGCTTCTTCCTCTTGGTCCTCAAGTAGATTTAATCTCTAGAAAGACATGGCCTAAGCTTTAGCAAGGAGTTTTTTCTTCCTTTTAGATCTGTCTTTCTCTATTTTCCTCCATGTTCCATCAGCTTCCTTCCCCTTCTCCTCATTGCTTCCTTTCAGACGAGCTTTTTTTTTCAAGTACACTCTTAAAAAAAAATTATCTCCAAATTTATTCTATCCACCTTTTCTATCCCTATAAGCAATTAAATCTTTCCTTTCCATGTAATCATATCTCTCTGTTGAACGAAAGAGTTGTTCCACTAGTGGAAAAATATGCCATCAAACTTGTTCCTAATTTTTCATGTACATTAATAATCCAACCAATTACTGTACATATAACATATAATAGTTGCTTGAGTAGGCCCTAGTCTCACTTGCTTCCTGTTGTTCATAGTGCCATTTGGATAGGAGGCAACATATTTCCCTAAATTAACTAGAGCTTAATTAAAAAATCAATACAGTTGAGATTCATTTGACTGAATAAAAACAACAGTCATAATCAGCATTAATCATAGCGCAGATGTTCACATCTGAAGTAGAGTCTCTTCTCTCTCATTTATGTTCAATGAAATGAAAGAGGCACTTCTACACTCTGATTCATCTCATCCTAAAAGAGATGATGAAAACCAGTCAGATGAATCTTATACTAAATGTACCTATTTGACTATAGTCTATCAACTATAAAAGGAACCTTAAGCGACTGTCTGAGTCATAGACATCTGAAGTCAATGAATTCCACTAAACCAAACTTGACATTGACCTTTATAGGTATGAATAAGGTTCATTATTTAAATCCTAAAGGTTTTGAAAAGACTCATATTCCTGCAGGATTGTGACTGGATTAATCTGAACACTTTCTGTTCATGTCTCTAAGAAAGAAGCAAGTCTGTGCCGTATTTTATATAATATTCCTAACTGAATAGTTCAGAGGCAACTTAACTAAGTCAAAATGCAGTCCTTTTTTTTTTCTACTACAATCGTACAACATTTCTTATGAATTTATAGTCATTACTATGACCTACAAACTGCTTTACATTTTCAGGGAAAAAGAATAAAAATCTTTATCAACATTAAAATATGTTTCTAATGTAATACAAGTGAGCTTACATAAATGGCTTACTTCATTCTAGTAAAGGATTAGCTCTTTAATAGTGTATGGCCATCTCTGCCCTCACAAGCCACACCCTACTATTTGTATGGAAATTTTGTCCAGCCAGGGGCTAATACTTGCATTCCTTACTATATTTATTTTTCCCAGCATGTTTAGGGAAAAAGCCTTGTGTCTTCTGCAACAGATGAACCTGAATTCCACTGCAAGGCTGCGGGCTTTAGCCCATTCTTGTTTCCAGAAGGCTGGCCATCTGGAAGTGCTTTACAGCTTTCATTAATAGAGAGATTTATTGAATACAGTAATACAAAGTACAAATAACTGAATCAGAGAAGCATTCTCTGTGTTCCTAACATTGACATTAAATTCAAACAACTGTATATTTTCATACTTTCCATTTGACTTTCCATTTTTTTGCAGTGACAACACATTTATCAGACACTTCTGCTCAATGCATGAGACTGTACGATGTGTCATGCAAAGGACAAGGACGGGTATTCCCTTGCAGGGTGTCTACGAGGAGGCCACCTCCCCTGGATCTGATTGAGGACATAAGATAAGGCTGTTCCACAACGAACTCTGTAACGTGGGGCTGCCCAAAAATGCTGCAGTCCCACTCTGGACTTGGTGACATGTAGGCAAGGAGAAGATTTTTCAAGGAGAAAAACACAGGAATGTATTAATATATGTTGTTGCATTTAGCAGAGAGTTGCCTGAGACATAGTGCTAGACCTGAGTTTGCATTCCTGGGATTTTGGCTGGCCTGGTTTTCAACTGATCACTCTTCACTGCCCCGTGATCTACGGAGTTGGGCAGTAGGCAGTTGGAACTATTAGCCTTTGTGAAAGGAAATATTCTTTTTTATTTTCTTTCATCTATGAGGAGGACTTGAGACAACTCTGTAAAACTTTTCCTGACAGTATTCTTGACAAAACAAACTCCCTTCTAGATATATCTCATTATCTGATAAGACTGATGCAAATAAAATCATTTTATTCAAGACAAAATGATAAACAGTGTGAGATCCAGTTCAGGAAATTTAGGGACCTAGTCTGAACCTAAGTTTTAACTTCCTAGAGACGACTTTCCCCAAATGGCTAGGTTCCTTATATCAGAGAGCCTCATTGCATGCTAAAAGTGCTTTGCAGATGCTTAAACTGTAGATACAAATTGGAATCCTAAATCAAGTGGAGGTTTAGCCCTGTATTCACATTTACATCCATGTCTTAACTAACTAACTGCCTTGTTAAAATTATTAGAAACATGACTATGTCTGCCTGGTTGAATGCTTTAGATTTGTGAAAGCAAAACTGTAAAAGTTTGCATTCATTTTAATTTACAAGCTTATTCTCTGATGAATTATCATGGATTCAATTGATGCTAATGCAGCTCACAAGCTAACACATGAATATAATTGAATTTCTTTTGATATATAGTATAATTATCTGAGGGATCAATAAGGGAGATAAATGAGTTTTCCCTCAATGGTAGCACTAGCATATTAGTTACTTTTTTACTATTGATGTATAGAAGATATAGACACATTTCAATTTTTATTCTCTTAAGACATTATTATATATACAAAAATATATTAGTGCCTACTCCAACACATACTATCTGAGAAAGGTAAGTAGCAGTGTCTGTCATCACTAACAACAGCAACTACATGAAAGATCTTATGATTACTTTTTATATCACTGTCTCAATCAAATCTTTTAGTTGCTTTGGACTATGAAAGATATTTCTCTTTTCACTCTCATGCTCTACATCAAATCTCATTTGTCTTTGTCTTATTTTGAAATTTTCATATTTAAAATGTGAGAAGTATGAGGAAATACATCAGTGGGAGATCCTAAGAGGTCAAGTCCAAATTGACTCTCATTTTTGTTCATGTTTTCTCATTTCTTCAAGATATTTGTCATGTAGCTAGGTTTCATGGGCTTCACTTCTTTTGCATTAAATCCACTATGATTTTGAGACTATTTGCAGGAAACTTGGGTAGATTTTTGTGTTCTTATCCCAAAGTTATACCACTGCAGGATTTGACAATCAATATATATTGCCTACTTTGTTCATTATAGCTACAAAGCTATGCTCAAGAGATAAATGAGAGATTTAGAACAGGTACTATTCAGATTTGCCTTATTTTGGGCCCATTCTTTAGAGATATACAGAAATAAATGTCTTCTTTACTAGATTCGTATAACTCCTTTTCAGATGCCCTCACTAGCACACCTCGACTTGCTACAAAGGACTTAAATACTACTTGCAGAAGACAAAGCAGCAGAGCATAAAGCAGTCTATGTGGGCTCTATGTATTGTAGAGCAACTGAGTTGTTTGGGAGGAGAAAATTCTCTCTCTGAATCAGGTCATATTCATTTCCACATTCTCTTTGCATATTGTCATTCCCAAGAAATAAATGACAGTCCAAGTTTGTGCTAAAACAGAGAGTGCCTGTCTATGAACTCTGTCCTCAGGCCTAGTTTTAACTAGTTCTCCCAAATTCCTCAACATCCTCTCCTCATGATAGTGCGCGCCAACTGCCCAAACACAGTTTTCTGCAGATGTCAAACAGAGCTTTCTACACTGTGGGCCAAGAGCAAATTAGGTTGATAAACAAGCACGTCTGTCTGGCCTTGAAAATCTGGACAGGATGGATGTTTTCTTTACGCTGACATTGCTATTCTGTATAGTAATATTCTACATTTTAGTTGATTCACAAGTGTAAGCTAAAGAAGCGCAAGAATGATCAATAACAGATGCTAAGGGATCTAATTACAGAAACTGACATAGTCACATTTTTAAATGCAAACACACTAGTTTATTTAGAGATACACATACGTTTTATATTCATTAGACTTGAATATGCACCAACATGGATTAGAAAAATAAAACAGTGTGTCCCTTGCGATTTGATTTCTCTGGTACTGTCTTGTATTGTGTTTTGGTCAGCGAGCTCCATAAGGAAGTTTTGTGGAGAAAAACTTTGTCCTTGTCCATTTGATATAACTTCAAGTGTTATATGTGGATTCAGTTTTACAGGACTGTTAACTGTATTTATATTTAAGTCTCCTTCTCCCTTTGGCCTACCACTCAGAAAGAAAAGAAAAAAAAATTATGACTTTATGACATCTTCAGGTGATTTTAACAGTTCTTCCCTATGATGTCATTGTGAAAGCTTGTTTTTTAGATAGTTTGGGAGAGGTTCTGGTTTATGCAACTCAAATATACAGCTGTTTTAGCTGTCTGTTGCAGTGGTCCTCTGTATTTTAAGTGTCAAAGTCTGTATCTATTGGTGGAAAGGTAAGTAGAGTTGAATATGCCCACATTGAGAATCTGTTCAATGCTAAATTAAATGCTCCAATTGATTTCTAAACTTAGGCAGATGACTTCACAAGCACGTACTCTTTTGTGTTGACTATGTACTTACAATACAGATATTAAATTTTATGGAACTGTTTTACTGGTTAAAAATAGAAGAGAGATAAGTCAGATTTCCTGTTACATAGCTGAGGTAATCCAGTCAGATAACAAGTATTTCTAACCTGGGAAGTTTAACATATAAGAGTTTAATATGCATTTTTATACTCGACACATATAAATGCTTTTCAAATGCTGCTGGGAAATATCTGTGAGAGAACTAATGTTTCTAGTGGTTCCTTTGTTGTGCACAATTTGAAATCCTTCAAAGTGACTGAACTTTCCAAGGATGAGTTGCCACTTCTTCCATTTCAGTTTCTCAAGCTTACCTTTGTAACGCTGACACATGTGGAGTACAGGACCAAATCACTGTCTTGTCTCATCTTGTCTCATATCTCTTTCTCATGAATGTCTTAATCAGTAACTCATATTTTATTTAGCTAAAAGCAGGATTTTTTTGACATGCATGTAACGGGGAAACAATGATCTTGTCATAGACTGTCAAATGTATAGAATCAGCCACATCTAGTGTGTACTGTAAAACATGTTGTTAGGAGCGGTCCTCTTAATTCAAGTGAAGGATTTGAAACTTCTGGAGTACAAATTTAATTCCCTCCTGCTGTCATTATGAAAGTCCTAATGGTATCAGAAAGAATTAATCAACCACTGTAAAGTTCCATATAGTTTGTAGAAATGTTTTCACATTCCTGGGTTCCTTCTTTCATTTTCAGGCTTGTTCTTCTTTTCATATTCTTTTGCTGATTTAATAACCTTCCTGTTTGAATATAATTTGCTAACAATGTTAATCAATTATCCTATTACCTTACAAAAGAAAAATAAGTTTGTCAACCTCAAATTTCTTCTCTTTTCTGCAGCCGAGCTCTCTGTGCTTTTCAACTTTCTGTTCTTAATAGCAATTCATATTATGGGATCAAAAACTGATATATTAATAAAATTTAAATTTGTATGGGAAGAAAATCAGAAAAAAATCAGCACATAACATATAAAGTTGAGAAGGTAACTTGGTATAAACCTTTGGAAAAGGATTCAGTGATACACTTACTTTGACAAAAGGTGTTTCTTGAAATATCACGTACACATCAGCACTCAATCTTTTTGCCAATTCACAGAATTTCTTTGTCGAAAAAATGACCTTTTTACTAGCTCATCTGCTTTCACTATCATGTGAACAAAATCTGTTTCATAGTCTACTTAATCCCCTCTTGCACAAACTGTGACATTTTTCTTCTTCCAGGGAACAAGTCTGCAATGTAATTGTGATGAAGTTTCACTTTGTGTTCATAAAAAAAAAAAGATGTCTTCTGTAGCAGAAACAGAACTTTCCAAGGTGTCGTGCCCTGCAAATATTTGTAAAGATACTGATTCCTGAATGAAAGTAGAGAGGAAGCAAAAACAGGTAGCTTTGCATAAAATTAATTTATAAGAGGTAACCATAACTCAAAGGCAGATTTTCCTATCATTTAGATAAAATTAATCTGTAGGCAATTGAAATGCCTATTGAAGAGTCTGAAGAGTCTGTAACTGTCACTTGGCTTCATCCTTCTCTATTTGTTCCTAAGCTTTCTTTCCTCTCTTGTTTTCTTTCTGAAAAAACAATGCACTCTATTTTGGGGTTGCTAGTCATGATTCCAGGAATGGGAATCCAACTCTTGAGTACAACAGGCTTTACATAGTAACTTCTTGGCAGAAATTCAGAAATGCTTTGACCAAAGGGAAGGAAAAAAAGGACTCAGAATAAGGGTAACTTGAATTGAAAGACACACAAAAAAAAAAAAAAAAAAAAAAAAAACTTTAGAACAGAAAAGTTTGAAGAATTGAGATAAATTGAGATATTTGTTTTTCATGCCTAATTGAAATCTTTTTGCTTAGTATCATGAATACTAAGATACTTCTCCTCTAATGTGTATGTGTATATGGGAACATTCTAACTCCAGGCTTGCCAAACATCGAGTCCTTCTGTTTGCTCTCTTTTTAAAATTAACTCTTGATGGAGGAATGATTCCATTTTGAAAAGAGTTGAAGGTTTCCCTAAGCCTGGGGAATTAGCATAACAATGGTCCTGGAAATGATGAACTGTCTAAAAGATTATTCTGCTCAGAAACAAATGGTCCACTGTTCGATCGTACATGCTCGGACCCTACTTCCCTCCCCTCTACTTCCCTGTCCTGCCAAGCTACAAGACAGTAGCTTTTTGGATGAAGATGCACAAAGTGAGTTTTGAGATTTTGGTACCTGGATATGTTCCTTTCCTTCCCTCCCTCCCTCCCTCCCTTCATTCCTTCTTTCCTTCCTCCCTCCCTCCCTCCCTCCCTCCCTTCCTTCCTTCCTTCCTTCCTTCCTTCCTTCCTCCCTCCCTTCCTTCCTTCCTTCCTTCCTTCCTTCCTTCCTTCCTTTCTCCTTCCCTCCCTCCCTCCCTTCCTCCCTTCCCTCCTTCCTTCCTTCTTTTTGTTTCAAATTACTTCTGCTTTCACTTCATCCCATTATTCAGCCCTTCTTCTTGAGAGTGACCCCCCTAACTTGGACCCCTAATATGGTGCTTCTCTCACACCTTTATGAGGTAAACATTCTCCCTACTTCTATCTCATTATTGTCCTTTAGAAGATTTAAATAAATAAATAAATCTCTATTATTTTTCTGTGTCTCTCCACTTTTCCCTCTTTTCTTGCCTCCTCCCACCTTCAAACTTGCTAGCAAAGAAGCATAAAGAATGCATCCATAACAATAAAAGACACTTTTCTGAAGAACTGACACACCCAGCTACTGCCAAGATGAGCTGTCTCCTTTCAACGTATATTTATGTGCTGCTAAACACACCAAAACAGCTATCATACATTAAAAACAGTCCCTTTAATAAAGTGTACTGTGCATTTACGACTCCTTAACCAGAAAACCATGCCCTAATGGATATATTTCAAGTTTCTGACCCAAACCCCTTAATTAACTGTAAAACCAACATTCTCATTCTTTCATTCTTTTTCAGAGAAGTATTATGTTAACAGATTTGGAAGTCAGTTCTGAAGGGAACTGTTTTTATAGTGCCACAGATCCTGAGGCATGGGAAGTCATTTTCTATTCCAAGAAAACATCCGCCACTAGCAGCGAGAAGCAGATCTCTATATTTTTTTTTCTTTTGAGCCTAATGACTAGTTTTTATTCCATAATCACAGAGTGCCCCTTTCACCTGATGATTTCTGTTCAGCTTTCAGCATACTTCCTGTCCTGCTTCATCATTCATCAACTATGAGGTCATTAATTTTAAATGAGAGACTTTCCGTAACCAACAGAGAATTTATTTGCAAATCAAAACTTCTCCAGCTGATAAGTTAATTTGTCAGTAAGGCAACTCGGCAATCCTTTTGTTTTGTGTGCAATTCTCCAGGTAGTTCGCTCAGCTGAACCACAGAAATAAGCATCAGCATTTACCAAGGCCCTTCAGTCTTGAGGGAGGTCCTAAAAGAAAACAGAGATGACATATTTCCCCCTGTGCCCTCAAGGTCTCTGTACCTACAACTATCATGGTTCTACTGTCTGCTGGAATGTTTGATCATCCTGCCAATGTATGGATGTGTGCCAAAAAAATGTGTATGGCCATTAAGGAACACTTGTTCTCTGGTTGAAAGGGCCCCTTACACATGTCTGTCTGAAAAATTTGCACAAAAGCTTAATCTCCAAGATATGACAGCTAACAAACTCGTTACAATCCGCAAAGGAGAGGGAGTATGAGGGATAAACCACGGAGAATTCAGTGTCCCCTTAATCTTCACATTAAAAGAGACAGAAGAGGAAAAAAATGAAGAAAAAGTAGTTTTGGAGATAGCAATTAAACGATCATTTTTTCAAACCAAGTGCTGAAAAAGTTAAAATATATAAGACTGTGCAGAATCTGGTATGTGCAATTTCTGTGAAAAAAAAATGCAGAGCCCAGTGAAGCTCAACAAATCGAAACATGCTGAATTACCATGAGCCTCTCTATCCAAAGAAATCTTCAGGACAGATCGTCTCTTCTGTTATGGCCTGATTTTGACCTATGCAAATTGTAAGATCAAGGAAAGGGAGTGGAGCAAGCATGTGCTTGCTTCAGCAGTCCTCTAATAGCATATGTGCTATTCGAGTTAGAAGAACCTGACTTTGGTCTAAGTTGACCTGGGCCTAGCCCGAGGAATAAAGAACATGATGCTTTCTTCATTCTTCCTGTGCTAAGCAGACCTTTGGTATGGCAAGATGCTTAACCTAGCATGGATATGCCAGAATCATGACTTTCACAGTATTACCTCTCATATCAGTGTATATGGACAAACAACAATGACAACAAAAACTAATGGCAAATTATTTTTCTGTTTTTGACACTGTCAAATGTAGTCTCCCTTAGTGGTTGTACAACTAACCCTTATTCATGTTCCTCTTACATGTAAGAGACACTGCTAAGGCTTCCTAGAAGGAAGATTGGATGCAGACAGAACTGTGAACAGCTTCTGTATGCTTGTCTTTTTGTGTGTGCATGGAGTTTTTTATTGTTGTTTTGTTTTGGTTATGTTTGTTTCATTTATTCATTCTGAACTTCTATCACAAAACAAAAAGCAGAGTATCTGCCCATGCATTTATGACCAGGAGAGGCCACTGGTGACAGCAATGTGCTTTAAAGAGCAGCAGTGACTATTCAGTAAATGAACATCTGATTCCTCTTCAGCACCCTCAATACTTCTCCTATTCTATTTGCTTTTGACCATGCCATCCACATAGCTGCTGTTTTTCCATCTCTTTTTCATGTTAGAAGGGAACTTTGGTTCTTCATAGCTTCATACCTTATTTCTGACTGCCATAGCACTGCTTCTCCTTGGCTCCAGACTGTCAGGATGACAGCCCAGGCACTCGAGGATTAATTATAGAGCTGTGCAAAAAACAAGGCCTTGAGTATGAGAATTATTGCTGATGCTCCAAAATATTTTGTCTGGGTTTAGCCACAGGGCCCGATCCCATCAGCAAGCCACATGCAGACTTCCCATTAACTCTATGGGTGTTCCACAGACAGATGGGTTGAGACTACCAACTCCTTTCAGGAGTGTCCAACAGATCTGCACGGGGTTAGGAATGACGCATGCTAACATGTGATTCTCCATATGTAATGAAAATTTGGTCTTATTGCTGAAGGGTTGCAGTAGATGGAGAAACACACTCCCCAGATCCTTTCCCAGACTTTTATGATTCGGTATAGTTAACTGGAAATGCAAAAGCCAGTTGAGTCACTGAGTGACTGCTCATATGGAATTTTGATGCATGTGTGAAGGGGAAAGAGATCAGCTTGGAGCACATTTTCATTTATCAAAGGTATATAGGAAAGCTAATTGTGTTGCTCTGTTCAAAAAAAAAGTCTTGAAAGCGGTCTAGTGTGTGAATGTGTATGTTGAGCTTGCATATGTGCCTACTACAATAAAGTAAAAATATCTGTCAACAACAAAAAGAAGAAAAAAATAAAGGAAAGATGTCAGTACTATGTTATGGGGAATTTTCCCTTCGGTTTCTAACTAGCAATAACCTCCATTCGTTTGCACTTCAAGGGGTTTTCAAAGAAATGTTTTCTTGATCAAAAAACAGACTACCACACACACACACACACACACAAACATATACAAAGAACTCTCCCAAAGCAAGACATTCCATTGCACATGCCACATCTCAAGGGACAGGATGAGAGAATAAGCAGCACATAATGCACTATTGCAAGGCACTCAGACGTTACAGTTCTGAGCACCTAAAGACATAGAATAGGAGCAATAGTGATAAATCTTATTTAAATAATAAAATAATAAAAGAAAAAATAATAAAAGACAAAACAATTAGTTTTTTATATAATCATAGGCAAGATATTTTAAAAGTTATAATTTTGAATCACGACAGCACTTACGGTAACATGTTATTATAACCAAACTTTCAATAAACTGGAAATTAGCAAAGACTTCAGATTATTTCAAATTTCCATATCTATGCAAAATATCAATCTTGGTAACAGCTTATAAGGAATATCTGGAGCTATGTTAACTTTGAATCATGGAGTTCCAATTATTACAGTTTTGGCTCCAGTGCATTCACACCATGTGGGTTTTTGCTTTGAGTTTTAGGTTTGAATGGACCAAGTACTTCAAAGCAAAACCCTAAATCAGGAAAATTCACTGAGTTTCATATGCTTTCCACTCAAAACCATACCTTGGCCCAGATTCCCTCACAACTGAGCCCAGCCTTGCTTGAATCGCAGCCCACATTTGTTGAAAACATTCAATCCCATCAAAACTGGCCTGATCTTCAAGTCTGCAATAAAACTCAAAACCAAGAATTCTGCTTGGCTTTAAATGTTTATCTGTTCTAGTAATTTCCACTTATTTCTGTTAAAAATAACAAAAAAGGTATAATTTGCACTGATTTCTGCCTGTTGCATTGGTAAATCTGGAATAATTGTACAAACTCACCAAAGTTATTCTGGTTTTGCATAAGGACAATATGTGCAGGTTCAGTAGAGTTTTTATTAAGACAAAGATGGAAGATGGGTATATTCTGAGGCCCAAGCTCCAAGACGTTCTATCTGTCTTTCCAGATTTGTTTGCAGTGCTTAAAGCATCTCCATGCTGTACCACGCCAGCCAACAATGTCAGGTCCTTCAGACTCAAGCCTAGCTCAGCATCCTTGTTCCCTCTTTGCCCACACCAATGCACTGATAGCTACATGCCGACCAGCTTTAGAGGCTTTGGTTTGTTTTCAGGTGAGTTAGCCTTTGGAAGGGACTCACTAAGTAGCATTTAAGGTGATCATATTGAGTAAGGGGAATGAGGAACATGCAGATAGGACACTAGCAAGGGTGGTGGTGCAGCAACCTTGATTTAGAGTGCCCAGATCACCCCAAGGCCATGCTCAGGCTAGCAGAAATAAGATGCTGACACTTCTGCACTCACTATTGGGGCTCTATGGTATCCCACAGCACATCACATATCTTCCAGGACGTAATCTATTGGGCACCATGAAGAGTAAAACCATGAACACCTACTGCCTGGTTCATCAACAAGTTGTAGTCCAAGGAAAGCCCAGCCTGATCAAACAACAGAGCCTGTGGCTTCAGTGCACAGCAAGTTTGTCAGCCAGGTCACGGAAAAGGTCTATTCCACAGAGAGATGCCAGTATGAGCAAGAGAGTAGACATTGCAAAATGCACAAAATGACATTATGGTTGCAAACTGATTCAGGCTCTAAAGTGCTCAGAAATTATAGGGATGTTCTGTGACAGGTTAAAATTCAAAGGCAGAGAGATTTTTGTTCTGGATAGTCTTAAGCCTGGTTATTCCTTTTGTACTCCCATCCTTGCAAATCTTCAAAACGAAAACTCACTTTGATGAGCGACAGATGCAAATACATTACAAATATAGGCCAGACTCTGCAATTCTGTCTTTCAAAAGGAGCCCTTTGGGCTCTGTTTTTTTTTTTATTATTATTATTATTCTCTCCTTTTCTCTAGAGAAGCTAATTGAACTGCAGGCTACAAAATCAGGTCTGCATTTGCACCCTTTTTTTAAGGAACCTGTCTCTAAAGACAAGTTTTCTCTGTCTCACACCTTGGCCTTCCTTAGCCTTGAATTATGAATAAGATGTTAAGCAGAGTGCAGCTTTGAAAAGTGCCTTCAGAAAGCAACAAAAATATCTCCGGACACCACAATCTCTCTAAATGGCTCCAGCATTTTACCATGGTGTTTTCTTTTATTCCAAAATGAAAACCTAGAAGTGCCTTAGGAGCGGTGCCCTCCCAGCACTACCCTCAGTGCTCCCTCCACTGGGGCCCTTTTCCTGGGAGCAGTGAAAAGTGTTATCCCACGGCTACCTGCACCAGGAGCCACGAGAAGATGTGGGTGATGCATCTCCAAAAATAGGGAAAAAAATGGTCAAAAAAAGAAAGAAAATTTTTTAAAAAGGCAAAAGTAATGGGGGAAGTAGCTTTTGCGGCTCCTCTTTGGCTGCCCTTGTCCCAGGAGCATGAGTGAGCGAGCAAGCAAGTGGGCGCCTGCCGCAGACAGGCCGCAGAGCTGTTTGATTGCTTAAGCCCGGTGGCCAGACAATGGCACCAGAAAGAATGGCCGCTTCCTTCCTTCCTGTCGAGTGTTCTGCCTGAGTGAGCAAATTCAATAGCACTCCGCTTTGCCGCGACACTCAGTTCCCTCGCACAGGCGAAAACCAACAAAAGAGCCATTCTAGGGCATTTCCAACTGCACCTAAGCCAACGCGCTGAGCTGTGGAGCCATCCGGCCCCAGGGAAGGGGGGGCGGTGCAGCTCAAGGCTCTGCGGCAAAGGAGCAGGAAGCCACCAGGTTATTGTTTGGGGCCAAGGGCGAGGGTTTTGATGTTGGGCCCCAGGTGGATTCTCACCCCCTCTGCATTTATTTTTATTCTATTCTATTCTATTCTTTCATTTTTCTATTTTTTATTATTCTATTTTATTTTTTGCTGGACATTTTTTGAAGTATTTTGGCTGCATTCACAGTTTTAAGCCCTATCACATAACTTGCTTGAAGTGGCAGAGGGAGCTACGTGGTGCTCGAGCATAGTTGAGCTAGGAAATGGTGATGGGAGAGTCTGCCTTTGTAAAACTCAAGCTTGCTATTTTTTCCCTCAGACCCCAAAGTAATCATCCAGTTAAGTTACAGGCAGCAGTGGAAATAAAGTATGTGTCAGGCAATGGAAATGCCTGAGGAGAGTAGGTGAGCAGATGGCAAAGATTGCACTCAAGTGGACAAAAATTAAACCATCGCTCCATATAAGCTCTGTAAGAAATTTATATGGGACATATTATGGTTTATATAGTATAAATCCATAACTATGGATTGTGCTCATATTAGGCCCACCCTGCCCTGCAGATCACCCTCTCCAGCTGAGTGCTCTGCCAGGCTCTGCAGAGAAGGAACATTGTGTAGCTGGAAGACGAGGATGCTAGAGGCATATGCCGGAGCTGCCAGTCAGAAGTCACTTTTTTTGTTTTGTTTTGTTTTTGTGAGTATGGATTTTTTAGACCTTCAGGCTTTGCAGGACAGCAACTTGTCCTGGGGGGATCCAGGACTCCTGCAGCGAGGCATCTGCTCATGAGGCACAAGCTGTGCCAAGCTCACAGCTATGGCAAGGGATGTGTCCCTGTGGACACCTGGGGTCGTATGATTCAGCATGTGAAGGAAGGAGAAGGGGAAAGCACAGAAAACAGCTGAAAAAAAAAGTTTCCATCGGATCTTTGGGCTGATCCCTGACTCTTTGCCTCTCTTCTAAAAAAGAAAGTTGAAATTCTTTGCTTTTTGTCTCTGAAATGAAAAAAAGTGAGATTTTGCACTCGCCTGCTGCATCTATTTGCTCAAGCAAAGACCTATTTGTTTTTCCCCTTGCGCCTGAATCGTATTTGAGCCAAGTTACATCAAGCCTGCTTCTTTTCTCTTCTACTTCTGAACTATGACAAATTATCCTAACCCATCTGCAGGCATGATCAGAAATATGTAAATCATTTTTACTTTTCTTTTGAACTGTCTTTGATATAGTACTTGCTGTCAGATAATCTGTAAAGTTTTAACATCTGGTAATGTAAAATAGTGTGCTATTGGAGCTGAAGAAAGAACCATTTAGATATTTTTATAGCAAGTTTTTTGGTTTTTTTTGTGACATCCAATATGGCAATTGTGGCTTCAGTTTACAATAAACTCGTAGTAGTATAGTTAGAGCTAAATTATTCATTTTTATGCAGCAGAACACAGTATATAAACCAGAGGATTTAGGATAGGAAAAATTTCAGCACAGAGGATATTTATGAAGATATATATACTGCTTACATGATTACACTAAGTGACATTCAAATATGTCATCAGCTAATCTCTGAAACTAGCTCAGACAACTTTTAATTAAGCAATAACCTGTAAATGACAAAACAATTTCTATTTCAGTTGTTGCATAGTGAAGTCTAGATTACTGCACTTCAAAGATTTTTCTCTTTAAGATCATTCAAAAGCAACATGTAGAGAAAAAAATCCCTTCCATATAGGACAGCTGTATGGAACATTGTCTTTTATAATTTGTCATCAATAAAAAGTTACAAAGTCTCTCAATATATCTATTAATGTTTAGTGTCAGCTTCTCTACAGAAAGTTAGTAGCAGCTAACTTTACATGAGGCCCCATCCTGCTTTGGTTTTCTTTGGTTTGCTTTCATTTTTTTAATCAGTGGAAGAAGCACATGAAATCCTGCTGTTCGTTTACTTCTAGTAAAAGTATTAACCTAAGACAAGGGAGTATGACAAAGAAACTAACTTTTATCCAAATTTTAAACCAGGCAAAGCTATAAGTGCCAATAAGCTACGAATGCTAGGAAGAATTTCATTACCATTTGACTGTGGAAAAGAAAAGTACTTTACAAAAGGTGAACAGATTCAGAACAAAGGCAAATACTCCTACTACATGCTCTGGCTACCCAAAATATAGTACTTGTAAGAATTATATTTATGTTGCTTTCTTTATTTGATTTGCTCTCTGGAAGTGACATCCAGAATCCTTCCATACTCATTTCACTTGAAAGCACGTATAACCATAAAAAGGTTTCCTGCCTCAATTTTCAAATTTTCATGCATTCAGCTACATCACCCTAACTCCAAGAATGCAGACAACTATCTGTCTGTGGCTTCAGAAAGGTGGATGTTTATTGCAACTCAACCCTCTTTCTTTTAGCACCTTCAATTCTTAAGAAAAAATGCCTTGCACTTTTTCTTTTCTTTTTTTTTTCCCTCTTTCCTGCTCTGTAGCAGGCCAGAGAGAGGTCAGATGAGTCAGATGTTAGTTAAATCAATAGAACTGAGATAATTTTTGACAGTTACATAAACTCCCAACTTCATTTTAGCAGTTTGCTCATTCCCCTAGCAGTATCCATGAAGACTTCCCATATGATCCTAGGGAAAGTTAGGGTAATGATTTAGACAATGTATTAAATACTCTAACTAACCTTATACTGTCTACATTCCTCATGATTTTTGACATGTTTATATTTAGATCACACAAGTCAGTCCTTTTGCAGGTGAGGAGCTGAGTTTTTTAAGAAAATATAGTTCTGTTGCACGAAAGCAAGGGTGTAGCAAGGACCAACTCGTGTGAGCTGGTGGTAGCCACACTAGCCCAGTTTTGATAAAAATCTAGGTAAAGCAGCACAGGATGTCCAAATCTGCCTGGAACTCTAGGGATTTAACCCACACTGACTCAATGCTATTGAAACCATTGCCATATGCATTCCCCCGTTTCTAGTAGGTAGTTTGCAGAATCACATAAAACAACATTTTCAGTGGTGCTTTTAATCAAACATTTTATAAGGCGGCTCAGTGGTCATTGTAACCTGTGGGGGTTGACAGTGATCTGCTGGTGCTACTAAAAAGTTAAGGAATGCTGAACTTTAAGGTTAGATTGTCTGATTGCAGTGCAAATATATACTAAGTGACTTGCCCAAGGTCATTTGTATTATGATATCTATAGTAGAGCAGGCACTGAACACTGGTTTTCCATCGCTGTGGTTACTACTCTAATCTCTGCCATGAAAAGAAAAAAATATTTTCTAATCTTACTAACGATGCTGAATTGTATCTTAGGCAAAGTTTAACTGGCAGTACAATATACATAAGTAGGCTAATAGGCATATCAGGATTCTCCACCTTTACTTCTTCCTTACCTGAACAACTGAATTGAAATAGCAGTTCATTTGAATTTACACCCCCTGCAATTTTTGATGCAGAGTCTAACTGAAATGGGACATACTTGTTCTAAAGTCAGAGCAGCCCCAGTCAATGATGAATTATCTGGTTGAAACCCATTTTGTTTCTTCCTGCTTTGAGAAATCTGCACTGGTTAACTAAAAGCGTGGGTTTAAGCCAACCTAGTTAAACTAGATTAAATGGTGGAGGTCTGTTCCACATATTCAGACTGAACAGAGCTTACCAGAGTAAATCACTTTTGAAAAACTCTATAAAATTTTCTTCTACAGACAAGGGATACCATTTTTACAGTGCACATCTATGTATAACTCCAGTGACAGAATTCAGAGGAAGCTTTTTTCGTTCAGGTTTATTTGCTTGCATAGCTCAGTCACTCCACAGAGTGACAGCACTCTGTTGCATTCTAGAGACTAATAAAGCATGGAGCATATTGCCCTTAAGAGCGCTTAGTAGTCTGTCCATGTTACTAAATGCTAATATGGCTTAATGACTTATCATAAAGGTAATCAATATTTAATCCCTTTTCCCAAAAAGCTGTCAATGTGGATTTTAGAGGACTTTCAGCCTTCCAGTTTTGGAGGATCTTTGGATATATATGTTTATGTGTATATACATGGATTTGAGTATGCGTATATATACATTTTCAAATGGGAGAGACTTTTAATTAATTGTCTATACATGGCTGTATTTTGTTTGAGTCTTATTGAAACTGAATTTTGGCAGAATACAGAAAAGTTAAGGAAATTGTAGTTAAAGAAATAAAGACAGCAGAAATGGCAGTGATGTATGGAACTTCACTCTTGGGACATAAGAGTCCAAAGGAGCATATCCAAGAGACCTCCTTGCAACCACTACTAAAAGACTATATACACATGATGAACCGTGCATGGATGGAGCAGAAGACTGCAGTGCTATAAGCTCAAAGAGTAGTAAGACGTTAGCAGGAAGGCTCCCTTTCATTTTTTGGTTCCCAGAATGAATCATCGGCATAGATTTGAAGGCTTAATACTTTTGTGCTTAATTGCATTAAAAGCCAATTACACCTGCAAAAGAAAAATGCCCCCTTTGCAAATTCACTTTTGGGTGTGGAGTCATGCACCCATTGGTGGAATGGAAAATGGCTGCCTGCACGCTTTGCTGCATCAGGTGGTTTGCACAGATGTCTCCTTTACCATGTGACAAAGTACAACGGGCTGATATGCCCAGCAGCATGAAATGGAAGTGCTCTGTGTTGAAAAGTGCAAACAACTGAACCATTTTTAAATATGGGCAGAATCTATAATAAGCAGCAAAACACCCATGCCTCTCCCAGCTAATGAGTATTGCCATCTGTAATGGTCTGCCATATCCCTGGTTAATTAGAAACTAAATTACTAACATCTCTAATTATTCATAATGACATTCTTTTACATCTGTTAAATTAGTTATAAAACTGATTAGCGTAAGAAATGCTCAGCTTTGAAATACTAGTCAATAAGTCAAAAAGCATCTGTTTGTCTATTTAATATAATGAAAGGTATTTTATCTCACATGGCATCTAAATGCGCAGGCAAAATTAACCCTGTGAAAGTAAATGGTTTTATCAGACAAAACAGAGCTGAGCTGCACTGCTATCACTTACATGTATAGACTCTTTCCCTTAATAAGCATATTGCAGAATACTATGCATACTCAGATGCGTAATTTTCAGGAATACATGAAAAAGAAAGCGTTGCAAAATATATGTCATCTTTTAATGTATTAATAAAATGACGACCCAAATGTCTTCCAGGCTTTTCAGACACTTGACTAACCTATTTGCTTAAAAGGTGTATATGAACAGGCAAGTTTTCACAGGGTGTCATTTTCCATATAATCAGGAGGGCTTTGTGCTAAATTGTATAAGAAAGCATTCAGGGTTAAAATTCAGCATGACTCTCCCCCAAACAATCCTTCCTGCACCTTCACCCCCACTCCCACTTAAACCCTTTTGGAGGTTCCTGCCCTCCCCTCCCTGTTCTCCTCTTAGAGGCAAACTCATCACCATTAGCACACAAATGCAAAATAACCAGCCTAGGCCTCTTCCCAGGAATACAAATTAGGGGCAGGTAGTTGAAGAGCTTAGAAAGCTGAAATAGCGAAGTTCACAATGAAAAGGATGAATAGATGAGAGACTGAAAGTGGGGTAAAGTGTTCAGCTTTTGTCATTTAAAGTGACGTCTTTAACTCTTTGCCTTCATGAGGCTTCTCTTCACAAAAATAATAATGAATTGCAATTAAGACCTGAAGAATAAAAGGGAACTATGTATGAGAAAAATATATATATATGATGACAAGGAGAAGAATCTTTTTCCATTCTGCAGTATATATCTGTCTGGAAAGCAGAGAGGATAGTTTTAGAACTGTCATTGTTTAATGTGACAATGGTGCCACTGTAGATAGTGAAAACAATGATGTCATCAAAGCAGCTGGAGAAAAGTTTGTAGATGACTTATCAGTTCTCCTAAATTTTTATCTATTCCTGAAGTCTTCATGATCCCCTTTTGTGGAGAGATATCGTTGTCCGAAGATTGCTCAAAATGGGCATTTTTTTAGATACAAGATGCTATTAAGTTTGAAGAAATTCAGCCTTTGTTTGTATAAACCCCATGAGAAATTACGTCCCATCCCTCAGATTCACCTTTTCCTGCCCCTTCTAGGTCCACTGTTAGAATAAAGTTCCATTTTACAGCACAGATCTATGCTCATAGACTCACAGACTCAGAGACTATACTTTAAGGCTTTAAAAGTTTTCTTTAAAATATATTATTCCTGTAGAGGGTAACCTGGCAGTAGTGTATATGTTCTTTGGTAGTGGAATAGTTCTTTGTTCACACTGAGGACACAGAGTTCTTTAAACAGGTCTTCTGATCCATCTGAATGTCTAGTTTGGATAGACAGCCAAGGCCCAAAGGTTTAGTCCATATTTGCCTCTCAAATTATTAGAGCTCCTTGGAAAGCCTGGGAGAGTCCTATGCATCTTTCTCACAGTTATTATGGCAATTGTATTTCAAAAGAAAATTTGCTCCCAAGTTCTCCATCCTAAATAACAAAAAGTGCAACACCAAAGGTAAGCTAGCACTACAAAATCTTCTAGCAGATCATGTAGGTGGATCGGCAGACTGCAGTATTTTCATATAATTGCATCAGCACTTAACAGCACAGCCACGGTAGATTATGGACAAGACTTTTAAAAAGGTAAAAAGAACTAGCTGAAAAATAATCAACACAACTATTTATGATGGAAAAAAAATATCTTATGGCATTGCTTTGGATGACTAATAAATATCTAACAAATGTCAATCTGACATCTGTTAGCCTGAGCACTGACAGAGCTTATGTTCCTCTTCTGAGTTTATCCCAGAATTTTGTCTTGCTGTTGATATAGTACTGGAGACTTTAATGTTTCTCCATACACTGTAACAGACATTAGTGCTTTGCAAGCTTACTGATTTCAATAACAAATATACTTTGGGAGAATTTCTTCAACAGATACAGTCATAAAACACATCTGACTTCAAAGTACAAAAACTTATTCAAATTTTACATGAAATATATCTTCTTTCTACAAATAATCAAGTGTTTCTTGATTGCATTTTGTAAATATCAAAACTTAGCTTCTTCTCAAAATCATAAGAAGCATATTAAAATGGGATAACAATGAACAAAATAAGAGGTGACTGAATAGCACTAAATTAGCTTTTCAAAAACCATTTACATCAAATCCAGTGATTGCACTTGCATGACAGTTTATGGGTGTGGGAGGAAAAATTCATTTTATTTGCATTGTTTTGCCTGTTCTCTTTGTTGAGGATTTTTTTTAGTTCCATGATGATTACTTGACATTCCATATTCATTGTTTACTGTGACATAAAAAAAAAAAATCAGCTATTTAACAGCTTTAGGGTATGTCTACAGGGACAGGTACAGACAGATGCAAGCTTGCTTGTCTGTTCTTCAAAATGGTCAGACATGAGACAGCTCTGATCCAAAGTCATATACAGACACATTAACATGACACTTGCATTTGAAGCAATAAGTACAGTTGAGTAACTGGAGCGCAATTACTCGACTTCGGACAAGAGTTGGCTTTGTCTGACCAGGTCATGGCATAGCCAGGGGGACCTGGGTCTTCTGGGGCTTGTTTGAGTAGTCAGACTGAGAAAATCTTCCAGAGGAAATGAAAGCGCAACAGTGACAGCTGAAAACAGCTCTTTTAACATCCTAATAATGTAAAGGATAAAATCTTTAAACATATTTTCTTTATGGTAATAAGAATTTGGATGCTTTTCAATAATCTTACTGCTATAAAAACGAGTTAAAGCTTTATCCTTTATTTACATTTTAGAGATGATACATCTGTTGGGAGATGTGGTGACTGACTAGTCCTTAAAAAACCTCCTGAAAAGAAGATTTTGTGGCTTTCTTCATTTCACCATTGCTTTGATTTCTTTGACATATTTTAGTGCTTGCTTTCTTTCTTGCACTAAAAGAAATTAAAACTAAGGTGATTAAATTTTGTTGTAGTTGATGGAAATATTAACATTAATTCAGAACTACTCATTTTCCCTCTTCTGTCTAAATAAATTTTTCCAACACTGTGGTCTATTCTGGCTTCGAAACTCCTTGTGAAGTAAATAGGAACTGAACACATGTATCAGAAGTCAAACTTTGCCTCTTTATGACTTCTTGAGCATTTTTAAAAGTCTCTAAAGGAACACCCATATCAAATACATTCTGAGGTAAGCCCCATAAGGAGAACAAAAGAAGGTATTATTTAACTGCCTTACCAAAACATAGCAGATCTGGAATAAATCAGGAAGAGTTTGAAATGGATTTATTGGAAGGGTGATGCTTCTATTTAGCTTTCCATTTTTTTACGGGAAGAATTAGAAATGTCATTTGGCAGATGTCTATAATGTTTTTGGAACTCGAAGGAAATTTGGCTTTTCCATTTGGTGTGGGTGGATATTCCTCTAGGCCACATTTAATATGTAAAATGAGAGAGGTGGGTTTTAAACCCTTCCTAAAGGGAGACCTGTAGCTGCATGTTTTGCAAACTTACCTTGGAAAATCCTCTGCCAGCAACCTGCATACCTGATCCATATATTACCTTAGGGAGATGGCCCTAAGCATCAGTTTCACCCTTTTTGCAGCATAAGGATTCAAGCCAAAAAAATAAAGAATAAAAAATAAAAGTATCAGTATTCAGAGCAACAAGAAATCAATAGACCAGATAAACTGGTTTAGCCTCCCTTTACCGTGCAAAGGAGTTATAAACATGCTTTACCCAGAGAGATTCCACCAGTGCATCAAAACTTATCTGCATATCGTGCTAAGTATATCTTGCATCTATCCTTGACATTTTATTTAGTGACCATCCTATCTATTCAGCCCTGAGCAGGATGCTATTTTAATTTATCTAGATTTTGGGTGCTGCTACTGTAGCACTGTTATCAACTGTCAAAGGAAAAAAAGAGAAGTATCTACTTTGTTAAGAGACTCTACAGATCTTTAAACCTCACTACATAGTGCTTGATACAAAGTTGTTGCAGAGAATAAGATATGGAGTCTTGAACATGCCACCAAGCACATTGATGTAAAGTCTAAATCTATTATACATCCATGCTGTCTTTGTTGTCCTTCACAGGGAGAAGAAACTCTAAAAACTTAGATTTGCTAAGTTCATACTTTTTTTTTCACACTAAGTTTCATACTTTTGCCTCACAGCAAAACACAATGCTGCTATGATTCCTGTATCTTGTATTATTCTTAAATTCTTGCAGGAATTTGAACTTTGAATCCAAAGAAATCAGTCTAGTTAATACATCTTTTCTGCCACTTGACAAAATTAAAAGCTGCATTAGCAGAATAATAAATATCTACAGAAAACTAGATGATCTCTAGATCATCTTGACTAGATGATCTCTAGAGGTCCCTTCCAACCTTGAAGATTCTGTGATTCTGTGAAAACTGTGAAGCTTGGTGCAGGGATCTTAGAAATACATGCACCTGATTAGATGCACCTGAGTTAATAACCACTGTTGAAAGTGTTGCTCATACAAGTGTTGCAGAACAATCAGGAGTTTATAGATAAAAGTTCAGTCAGTGGACCTTCAGTCCAGTTAAAGATCCTGAAAGGCAGCTATAGAAATCATTTTGCAAGCATTCAGTGTGAAATTAACCTTACATTCTTTGGCTAGCTAAAATCTAGATTTGCAATCTACCTGTGAAACTTCTTGCCGAAGGACATTGTAGACACTAGTTTTAAAATAGTTTAAAAAGGATTGGGTTTTTCAAGTTAACAGACAAAAAGAATAATTGGAAGCTATTAAAACAAACAATAGGTCTGGCTAAGGAAATTCCTGGGTTGAAAATGGAGTCTTCCCATGGCAGTACCTGTGTCAATTAGTTTTTTTTTAATGTAATTCTTGCTTTTTTAAGAAGTAGTGTACAGGGCCATATGAACCTTTTGTCTGACCAAAAGTGGTTAATCTTGTGTTTTTGTGGTGAGACAGGGTTACAAAGTTCTGCTATCCTCAATAGAGACCATAACCACCATAAAAACATGTATTCAGCTGACTGGAAAAAAACATAGAAACAAAAAAAAAAAATTTTTTTTTACTTAAAAGGCAGAAGTCTGAGACAGAGATATAAAAAGTTCACATATATAATGAGTAAAATATTAAAACAGAGACTCAGTAAGAAATCCTTCATCAGGAATCTTTAGGAAGAGATTAGAATAGATTATCATATACAAAGGATGATTGTAGTACATTTAATCCATTTTACTGTAAGTTATCATACTAAATGACCTTTACAGTCCTTCATTTTTCTACACACCTGGGAAAATTTGGCAGACACTGTTACTGGACAGTCTATTTTATAAGCCAGTCGTATAAATCAGTTGAAGCTCCCTGCTATAAGCAGTCTGCTATAAGCTCTCTGCAATAAGCTTTCTCCATGAAAGTTGTGCTAAGAAAGTTATCTTTGACAAAGATGAGATTGTTCAAGCCAGAGACAAAACTGTGGAAATGTGTGGCATATGCCTGACCTTTATGTATTACTAGTATATTCTACTGAATATAATGGGGAAATGTTCTAGGAAAAATGCCATAATTATTGGAACCGTTAACTGATTATACTGTTATCATTTTAAAAATGTCGCTGTTATTTAAATGGATAAAATAAGGTATTCGAATTCTATCTCTGAACTAGTATGCCATATAGTCATTTGAAGTGATTATGCAGTAGTTAAGCAAATAAGAATCAGATCAGTTCAGTAACTCGCATTCTGGTCCAGATTCCAACATCCACATTTAGGAATTAGGAAATGGTGCAATTACAGTAGTGAAGACCCAGTCAATACAGTCAAGGAATCCTAGAGAGCTCTTCAGCTGGTCAAACTTAGGCATTTGCTTTAGGAGGAGCTAAGGAGTACACTGAATATCTTGATGATAATAATTCTCTGACTATTAGCTTGCATTCACACATGTAGATGGTACTATGCCTGGCTTCCAGCTGCTACTCCTGATGGGCATTGAAACTCATGCATACCAGAGACCCTTGGGCAAGGCGGATGTCATGAAACACACAAGTGTGAACATTTGAGCAAAGCACCCATTGACTGTAATGGGAGCTTAGACAGCTCTTTCAGATAGACATCTGCATTTAAATACAGAATTTTACACTTCATGTGTGAAAGTAAACTGCTGCATTTAAAAATGCTCATTTTTCTCACTGTTTAAAAAAAAATCAGTTTCATTAATATTTCATTATGGTATAACTAATGGATAAAAATCTAAAAAGACAATGCTTTCATATCCAACTAATGTACAAATAATGTGAAATAATTTGGATACAATTTTTATATATCTGAAAGATCTTATAATAGGCAAAAAAATAAAGGATTGGATTCATCTCAGTTTTGCCTATTCATATTCACTCCTTTCATTGTTTAGTTCATCCTAATGTAGATGTAATGTAGGGGATTATAGGCCATATAGATTCTACTTTATAGGTGCATTTACATTTATTATTCAGTGAAGTAGAGGAGAAAGGGTACTTTTTAATGCAAATTTCCCTTGAGTATAAATATAGAGTCTTGTGACATGTACAAATGAAGTAGCTTGATGTAGTTTTTCACCTGGTAGAACCAAGGGAGAATTTGTACTGTGCAATTCCATCCATAGCATTTCATTGCTGGTAAAGAAGCAATATGAATACACAGGCCTAGAATCATTTCAGTTCACAGCAAATAAAGCCCTGCCCATCACTTTTTGCTATGTACCAGCTGATAATGTATATATATTCATTTATGTTAACTAAAAATAAAGGGAACCCAAAGATGAGTAGAATAGAGGCAGATTACATGAGCTGTAAGCATCTAAAGTGAGAATTCTACCCACTGTGCCCTCAGGTCTTTAAAAAATATATTTTTGATGAAACCACAAAGAAACAAGGTAATAGGAGAAGAGAAACCTTAAATTGTGCAAGTATTTCATGTTTAAAAAAGTCCTGCTTTTAAAAGATCCTTGATCTAAAATGGAGTTTTATAATCTGATTGAGGTATGGAAAGCAAAAATCTCATCTAAAACCATTTTAGTTCTCATCAATTTAATCAACAATCCAGTAGATTTGAGGAAAATCTACTCATTAAAATTTACTGTTGAAGGGGAATTAGGCTTGAAGGCACTATAAGAGAGTATTGGATGATGAAATCAAAGTCCAGCCTAGATCGCAGCATTCCCTTTACAATATACATGATTCTAACCTTAACAAAACAGGATCTTGGGAAACCATCATTTTCTTTCCTTATATTGACACATTAACCTTGTCTCATATCACATTAGCACTTTTCTGCCTAGAAAAGCTAATGTGTTGATATGTAGCCTTTAAATCACTATGGCTGTGTTGCTACAGTGCCCAATAGGGATTTCTGTAGGGCTTTCTGCAGCAGTGGTTGCACTGTCTAATTTATTTAAACAGTTTGAAAAGCTGAGGTTTGCATTTTAATGGAAAACTCCCTCTAAGACTACTGTAGAGAATTATTTTATCAACATATTTAGTGGAAGAATATTCAACTTTGACACTGTTATCTATGTCCATTCACATTGGAACTGAATCATAGATCTAGCACAAAATCTTTTTCTTTATTGTCTTTCCAGCAAAATGCAGAGTGAGATTATGGGCATGATGGGCAATCTTCTGAGTTGTGACATGTGGCAGAAAATGGTCTGGGAGTGACACAATTAGTGGTTGTGATTCCTCTGACAAACCAGGACAACTCAGACATGAGCTGAAAGACTCCATATCGAAAAAGACTTCAGAAAATACGGAATTCCTACTGTATCATATGTATAGCCCTGGTTCACTTTATAACGGTTACAACAGAGATGCTACAGAGGGGAAAACATAGACTTGACTGTGGTTTGCAGTCCATTCTTCTCATACTCCTCCAACAGCCACAACTGTTGTACTGCGATATTAGTGTATTCCTTCCCTCCAATTCAAGGGTTATTGCCTATAAAGGAAATAGATGACACACAGATATGCACAGATTACACACAGATAGACACGAGGTACATGTCTCACTTGTTAAGACCAAAATTATAAAAATGAAGGATATTACTTAAGCCCCGAGGCATTTTGTATTTGGCCCCCCAAAGCTGCTTATCATTACAGGTGTTGATGGGACAATATCTATCTATCAGGGCACTTTGTTTGTGAAGTTTTTTTTTTCACCCTCTCAGATAGATCCTGAGTATGGATGCATGACAATTTGGCTGCCACTGTTTGAATCTCTTCTAACAGGTTCCTGAATTAACTCATCAGCAGGCTATTCTCTCATCAAAACTCTTTTTTTCTGGTCTTTGCTAGCAGGTAAATATAGCACATGATCGTCTCTTGAAGCCACTACATAATCCCTGAAAAAGTCACTGTTACATTCCCTTTTAATCAAAGGAGACTGAATCCAGGATTGAACCATGGTCAAGATTCCCAGTTCCATAGGACAAAGAGGCCCTAAGAGCAGAAACAGTTCTTTAATAATCACACTAAAAAGTTAGAATTAGAAAATGTAATTAGTTACAAATATTTGTAGTTCTGTGGTAAAGATGGGACTGCTGTGTTCCTCACCAAGAGAAAATTCATGTGTTATCATTCTCAGGACCTGCATAGAGGTGTGCTGCATCTTACCCTCTGCAGCCACGAGTGGGGCAGTACCTGAAATACTCTCCCAAGTACATAAATTAGGCTGATCCACCTCAAAATTCCATCATATGAGACTGTAGACTCCATCCATGTTCAGCCAGCAAGTGGTGAGCACCTGGCAAAGCTCCTTGTAGCTGGACAGGAAGAGAGGAAATTTGGGCATTTATAAAAAAAAAAAAAAAGAAGACCTCTAGCATTTTAAGGCACAGATGTGAAATACAGGAGGGCTAGTAACATCTTCACATGTGTTAAATGACCCTATCTTCACTAAGGAAATCAGTTGGCTAGTGATATTTTCTTACTTGAGCTTTTTAAACAAAATTTACTACTTAGCAGATGATAAAATTGCTGTATTAAGAGTTTGTCTGTAGTTTTGTACATATTTTGGTAAAGAAAGTACGTATATTTTCATAGTATGAGTAATCAAACCGCATTCACAGATGTTCCAGTAGCTTTGACCACATTGAGATTTTACCTTATGCTAATGGCTGTGTGTTAGCTAGCTCTTGGTAAAAACACAAACACACACTTTCTTTTTTTTTTTCTTGCTCGCATAAACACAAAACCTACAACCATTGTTGAAGAAAACATTTTCAACTGAGATACATTACTCTCATTGAACAAACAGACCTAAACCATCTACCCATTTGTTTGATTTATTGAAATCCTGTGAAGAAAGGGGCACTGTGGACTTTGGAGCCATCCTAAACATGAAAGAGGAATTCCATTTCTTCTGTCAAGGAAGTGCATAATTATTTTTAAACCTTATGATAGCTGTGGAGATTTGGTGACAACCTGAAGCAAAGAAGAGTCATAAAACTTGGTGAAACAATAAAACTTGGTGAAAACAATGATCAAAACTCATCAGTTAGATGAAGGCCCTAATATCCTATGGAAACCAGACTTTCAACCAAGATTTGGGGCCAGTCCCTATCCTTAAAATGGTCTGAACTGCAGACACATGAGCAAAAGTCTTCTAACTTTTAAGTGGTGTTGTGTTCCTTTCTCTGTTCTGTCTTCTTGATTTTAACTGCTCTAAGTGAGACTTAGATGTAAAAACTATAAAAGAGAGGTAAGTACATTACTTTTAGAATTGGCTACTTCATCTAATCTCAAATGTAATTCAAACATTTTACACCAAAAAAGAAAAAAAAAAAAAGGTTTTGTTTCGAGGAGTCATGTATAGGCCTCCATTTCATATAATAGCTTTCATAGCTCTGGAAGTAATTGTTCATGTTGTCTTATTTAATTTAGGAGACTACTCAGAAGATCATGTAAAGCAAGAGATTCACAAGTTGGTTCTTAGTAATTAACCCTGGGATTCGCATACCCAAGATTTTCTCTATGTTCCTACCATTATGAACTCATTGAGTCTCATGAGTCTGAGTGTGTCTCAAGAAGTTGACACTTCCTAAGTTATGATCCCCCTCTATCCTTTAATTTTACAGAAACTACGAATTTATCCTCCAATTCTCCAGCAAACAGGCAAGTAAAAATTCCTTAGATCATCCTGCTAGGCCCCTTATTCGGAGTGCAGCTGTTGTGAGGTAGAGCTGTTAAAAGTGAGAGCATTGGCAATGTGCTGGATCTCTCACGTATCGCAAAACAAGCTTGCCCACAAACTGCCTTCCTGACTGCCCAAGGGCCCAGGTTTCTTGTCTCTTTTTTTTTTTTTTTTTTTATTTTGGATTTGTCAACATACCACCGTGTCTGTCTGCAAGGTATAAGAGCTCCCTGTTGTTTGATGTGAGCTGAACGCCTGAGGGCACTGAAGGGGTTAAGTGGAGGAAATTCTTGTCAACTTCAATAGAGAATCAGGCGTTTTAAAGGATTTTCTGTAAGAAGAACCCAGTATGTCTGACATCAGAGCTACAGCACATCACAGTGAAAGAGTAAAATTTTTACTTAAAGGTTTTTTTATACTTTCAGAGTGGAAAATATTCATATTGTGGTTTTCAACTAAAATAAATCCTTCCATTCACAGCCAGCAACAGGTAGCTGAGGTTAGATCAAACCACCAGTTTACTAATGACTGTGAATTGCAGTATCTATAGAAATGACCAGAAACTCAAAGCAGTCTCTAAAATAAGCTTGATGAATCATTCTTGAAAATTATCATTTATTCTATAATAAATAGGTTCAGCGTAAATGTCTCATACACAAAACATACTTTAAGTCATTTTTAAAGACTAAAGAAGTTTTCTAATTGGTAAATTGAAATAATATTTTTTTTCTTTTTACAGGAGTTTGTTTTCTTCTTAACAAGCCTAGGAATACTCATATGATCCCATGATCTTAAAATTAACTGAGTTGAAAGCATTTCCTTTGCACAGGCATCTTGAAATTAAAAAAAATAGTATTAAAAGTATTATAAATATGGAACCTGAGCTCTTCTTAGTTATAGAATCATAGAATCCTTAAGGTTGGAAATAACCTTTAGAGATCATCATCAACTCCCCAGCACATGCAGGGTCATTTAGAGCATGTGGTACAGGGTTATGTTCAAGCAGTTTTTGAAGATCTCCAGAGAAGGATATTCCACAACCTTTCTTGGCAACCTGTTCCAATGTAGTGAAAGCTATTATTCAATGAAGATGAAGACACAAAAGCTGATAAAATCTTTAGATTCTTTTTCTATGTAACACAAGTTTTTGGTATTAACCTACTAAGTCAGATACTCTACTACTTTAAATCATTAGGCCACTACCATTAATGGAGCCAGGTTTAATAACCTAGTGTGAGAGTCTGGGCCCAATTTATACTTAAAAAAAAAGAAGAAATACTTCCTCCTTCAAAAAAAAAAAACAAAAAACAAAAAAACAAATCAATGCTAAGTCCCAGAACTCAATAAATAAATTAATTTTGGAGCAGTCATAATATGAACATACCTGCTTTATAAAACTACATCATATCCATGCATTCATCTTCCCTTTCAATACTCACCCTCCAGTAAAGTCTTCTCTCAAAGTAAATCCCGAGGAGTCAGGAATCTGCCTTCCCATGCTTCACCCTCCATTAAAGTCTTCTCTCAAAGTAAATCCCGAGGAGTCAGGAATCTGCCTTCCCATGCTTTTGCAGGGAAACTTTCACTAACACTTTATACGGACTAAGGAGGACCTTCGGAAGCTCTTGTATTATGATTAATGATAAGAAAATTAGCATCTACATCACTCATTTTGCAGAGAAAGCACAAGAGTAGGTACCACTGGGATTTACCGGACCAATATCCACAGCTGAGAAACTTCAACATTCAGTTCAGGGTAGATGGAAGGGTTGGGAAGAAGAGTGCTTTTCATGGTTTTGTTTGGAAACTATGGGACAATATATTAGCAGAAGATGTTAGTCTGAAAAGAATATGTTAATTACAATGGTAATACAAAGCAGGTTCTTTCTATTCTTGATTTTCCCTAAAGAAGATATAATTGAAATATATATATAATACATATATAAACATAGTATATGTGTAGAAGATATAATTGAAGATATAATTGAAATATATATATAATACATATATATAGAAGATATAATTGAAATATAAAGAAGATATAATTGAAATATATATATAATACATATATAAACATAGTATATGTGTACATATGGAAATTTAATTCTGAAATTATTTTGCCTATCTTAATGAGTGCTACTTAGATCAAAGTAGTGCTACTACCTGTGACATAGAGACTTCAGTCTGAGAAGTAGCTCACTGCAGTTTAAGTATGCTTTTACACACAATTGATTTAATAATATTTTCACAAAACAACATGCAGATATTCCTAATTTGGATGAGTTTATATCAGTTATCAAACTGTCAGCTACCACATTAATTTGCTGCACATATTTTTGGAACAACTGAGCTAAACTGAATTCAGTCAAACTGTTGCAACATCTGTATACAAAAAGGTTTAAAAACGGTAAACAGTAAAATCTGTCAGCAAAAAACATAACAGGAATCTGCAGTACCATTAAAAGAATCACTCCCCACAAAACTTGGTGCCAAAGGATTGGTGTCCACAGGAGATAAATGCATATGCACTGCAGCACTGACAGGAATAAATTATCTTAGAATTAGAATAAGTTAAGTAGGATCAGAACTAAGGTTAAATATTCTAACGTAAGGTAACTATCCCTTGATTCAAAAGTTCATCTTGTGCAATTAGAAAGTTTTTTTATTCCCCTCAGCAGCTGGGATTTTCCCAGGACACCCATTCAAGTATATGCTCAATCAGTGCATATTCAGGAATTCACCTCTTTTCTATACAGAGTTTCAAGGAGGTCAAGGAGAATTTTGTCATTGCCTCCAGTGAGGCCAGGCATTTCACCCACCAGCCTTGCAGTTGAAGTGAAGTCTTTGGCTAAAAACTATGTGAAATGTAAACACCACAAATCCTAGTCACAATTAATAAACTGAGCATGATGTCTCTCCATCTTACATTTTGCTTACTTTGATTTGTAAAGTTAAAAAAAAATCTTTTTTTCCTTTTTTTTTGATTTTTTTTCTGCAGCAGAGAAAAGGATTGAACCATGGCAGTCCTTGACTCTTTGTTCATACTCTTTAGGCTGCATGTATATAGAAATATATTTTGCAATTGCTTAATATGATTTAGTGGGTTCTGCTCTCTCCAATGAAAAGCTCAAGTGCAGGTCTTTACACATTGGTTTTGCTCTGTGAGAGCCTCAAAATCATCCAACAATCGCAAGGTTCCAAGAACCACCCACTCTACAACCTAAGGGCTACAGGAGTATATGGCTCCTGTAAAAGGAAAAAGAGAGAATGCTTTTCCATACCTTGTGGAAAGGTGAGGTTTTAGAGATTCCCCTGGAGGAATTTTTTTTTTTTTTTTTTTTGGTAGCTCTTTTCTTCAAAATGTATATAGTATCCAACAGTAAACTTTACTAACTTCATTTATTCTTAAAAAAATTAAATAGGAGTGATGCGATACAAAATCTGTAAATTTGGTGTAAGATAAACCCATAAAGTTTCCTCTGAAATGAGCTTTGTGGAAGAGCTCTGCTCTCTCTGTGACTGGATAATTCACCCTAACCTAAGAAGGCTGTGGGTGCCATGTTTCAACTGGCACAGGATGACTGCTGTCTTCCCTGGTCAGCTCCCTGAGCCTCTAAAAGAGGATAGCTGTTGGTAAACTTACTTTTCTGCGTGTCCCCTGGGACTTTTTCACTCCTGAGTTGCACTCAAGAGTAGCCTGAGAGACCACGTTTTGGCACATGTGCAACTCACACCAAGGAAAGTTCTGACATCATCCAAGAACTTTCACATCTACTGCCTGATTTGCTAGGATAGAGATGGCCAAAGACATGGTCTCATGCTTGCAGACTTTGCACCGTAGTAGTATGTGTGCAGGAGAGAAGGATTTGGGTGCAGCCCTGAAATACATCTGACTTTTAATGATGTTACATCCTACCCAATTGCCATCCTACTCATCCTAGCCATTGCAGAATAACTTAGTCTTTTTCTTCCTCTGACAACAAAAGGGTCAGGAGGAAGCAGAAAACATACCCAGAACTGCTAGGGCAGTATTGGGATTAGTAGGCAGCGTGCATTAATATTGCCTTCAGACACAGCTGCAGAGTTCGAGATCTCACACATTTGTTCCAAAGTATGAACATCGTGCTTCTCCACAGAGAGATTTACTAAATGATGAGAACATGCACACTATAGACAACTGCATAATATCCCAAAGTTTTCTGTCTCCATCTGTAGAGATGGAGGTGGAAAAAACATATCTACTTGCTGTTAAAACACAATGCAGCCAATGCACTCCACAAGCTGGCATTGACTGTCCTGTTTTTCTTTGATATGCAATACAGCTGCAGTTAGGTAAGTTTGAAAAGAACTCTTTTTTTAACTGATCTACTAGCATATGTCACTGTGCTAAAAGCATTAGAAAAACAAATCAAAAAACACATTACAAGTTATCCATTATATTCTCCATTAAAATATCACTGTCTACAGTAATAAAAGACATAAACAAAATGGCTCAAAGTAATTATGATTTGTTTCCTCTCTGTAAAAACTCGTGCAAGAAGCGTGAAAGGACGTAACTTTGTCCACTGTCCATATTTGATAGATTTTATGGTATGCTAAGCTTCTTTGTGTAGGTATCATATAGTAACAAGATGTACCAATATGTACCAAGCTTTAAAAAAAAATCAGTGACTGATAAAAAACACTCAACATAGGAAGCTGACAAAGGTCTGAATCTATTTTGAGACCTAAAGTCATTCTCTCTGATTAAAGAAACACTTCAAGTGCAACCACTTGGAGTAACTTATTTACAGTGCAACTAATTCTGAAACATATTGCTTCAGAGATTCTTAGCACTATGGCTCTAATTTTTGACTTCATTTCTGAAGATGCATGCCTGAATGGGCATTTAGAAATTTTCCATTTCTCATAGACAAGAATATTTATAGCTGAATACTCATCTGAGACACCCCAAAGGAGCATCAAGATATTCTACAGTAATCATCTTGACAATCAGGCAATTTATGATCAATTTGCCTATATGTTCTCTGTCCACATTGATCAGAACAAACCCTCAAAAATTGATGCTAAAGAGGGTAGCTACATTTGTGAGCTGGGGACCCATCCTGCTATATGTTTGTGTGAAGACTCACCTTCTATAAGCTAAACTTTACCATGCCATCTCTAAGGTACATCAAAGGCCTTTTCTAGTAATTTGCCTCAGGTGTGCTGAGTGTTTTTGTAAACATCCAGTAGGTTTCCAGGAAAGGAAAGCATCCTTGATTGTATAATATTTTTTAAAAAAATATGTCTCAGTAAGATTTTTTTAATGTGTACTTTAACTCCCACTTAGTAAAATACCTGTTAAATAATACTAAGTAAGAGTATACTCCATTGTCAAATTTCTGATTATTGACAGTTTCTACTAAAATGGGAACCAGATCATTTTAGTCTACAAATTTAAACATTTTAACCATATGTTTCTCTAATCAAAATACAGGATCTGAGTCATAGAAAAAAAAGTTTCTTATAGCAGAGGATAACAGGCCAGGCCAAAGAAAATTTGGATACCTAGTACAAAATGTTGCCTTTTCCCAAGGATGAAAATAACAAGGCTGTCATCCTGACAAGCAAAACCACTGCTATTCATCTTTAAAAGTAATGTATCTGTTATCTCCTTAACAGTCATTGTGATAGAGGAACATCTATTTTCAGGTTTAATTTTTTTGGTATTAAGACCTCAATTTCTGCCATCTGAAATATAGCACCAGTAAATTAAAGCAAATAAGAGCTCCTTAAGGACAAACTATTCTCAAATGTGTTTTGTTTTTGCAGTAAATAGATGAAATCATACAAAATAGATGAGAATAACATATATGTTGAGACTGTGGCGTTCACTGTCACGTGTAAGGAAAAACACTTTACATCTCTATATAATGTGAGACAAGTATGTCAAGGTAATAATTTTTTCCATCTTGTCTTAAAACTTTCAGAGAGAGTATCCTGATGAGAAATGCATGCATCCTCTATCTCTTTCATCTTCTGTATTAATAAGCAGCATCTAAATATTGAACCTAACTAAAGTCAGAAGAAAGGCTAGTTACCAAAACCAAGAAATATGAAGAGAAATAAATAATAATATAGGGCTTTCTTAACTTGAACAGAAACTAGTTTGGAAAGGAGAAGTGCTATACATGTGCATAAAGTTTGTGCCACCCTATCCCAATTTCAATGAGCTATTTTTCCATGAGAGTAGTATCAGCAACAGTAGACCAGCCTTAGAAGTCAGGGCTTAAACAAGCTATATATTGACTTCAGAATTTATAGGATTGAGAGATCAAAATATTAAAATAAAAATAAAACAGAGCAGTTAAAACTGTTCTTTCTTGTCTTAATAGATGTCTAAAATCAAAGTTCTTCATTGTATGTACGTGGCATGATATTCATTGTTATCCTCAAAACATATATGAAGAATTATCTTCTCCTAGACCTACCTCTGGACAAACTATGTTTTAATAATATTACCCCAATCCACTTGAAAAAGCAATCTAATCTATTTGAGGCAAGACTTTGATGTTATTTAGAAGATTAAACCTTATCTAATTAAGTGTAGCAGGAGGATGTTAATGATTGTATACAGACAAACATTTAAGACTCTACAGCACACAGGCTATTTAATGCATAATGAAGCTTGGCACAAAGCTTAGTCTGATAGACAATGTCAAGACCACCATCCTGTGTCCCTCCTCATTCAGCCAAGGCGTGAGTATCACATAGCTTAGTTCACCAGTGGTAGGCTTGCCTGAGCATAGCAGTCCTCTAGCTACTCTATAAAGAACCGAGGGGAAGATGATGGCCCCTATTTCATATTAAGACCAGATTCAAATATTACTATCAACAGAAAGATGATTTTTCCTTTCCCTTAGAAATGATCTGTGTAGTGAAAGTATAGAATAAGTTATTACTATATATAATAAAAGAAGTCTAAAATTTTGACATTGAACTTTCCAAACTATGACTCAAAAGTAGCATCCAGTTGGACTGATAGACTGTGCAATCATCCCACCACTTGGTCACTTCAGCTTTGTTCAGGGAGATACATCTCCCTGAACTAAAATATAAACATAAATCACTAAGAGAGAGTGTTCATCTTCAGCACTATCAAGTTCCTTAGGAAAACAAAAATCAGTGGGTTGTAGTTTCCCAAATGCAGCCTAAAACTTAAGCGATTCTTCAAATGAACAAAGTATTTGATTATTTCTAAAGCAGTTTTCAAGCAACATGATTGCAATTCTAGCACTTGATTACAGTTTAGGCAAAAGCACCTGATGTAATACATTTATATTCTAGTATGTTTCATAAATGGAAATTCATGAAGTCTGAAGGTTACCCTCACTATTTAAATGTTTTTCTCCTCTTTCTTTTTGTCATCAGCTAAGTACAATCTCATGCATATGTCTCAATTCCCTGACACAGTAACTCAGTGTCCTTTAAGAATAGATAAATTACTTATGTAACATACCACCTTCTTCCTGACAAATCTCACTCAAAAAGCTAAATATATACTGCTTGTCTTTGTATACCAAAGTATCCAGCCAGCTGGTACACAAAAGAAAGAAAAACAGCTTACAATTTTTCAGTGAATAGACAGAGAAAAGAAAAAAAAAAGGAGGGGAACAAAAAAGAAGAAGAAAAAAAAAAAAAACAGGGAGATAACATGGCCTATATATCAGGTCTATATATATGTATATACATAGTCTATATATCAGCTATTTTCATTTTCCAAACTATATTGGACTTGCACTTTTTAATTTCAGTTGGTGATTGATAACCAATACGTACATACACACATTAAGTACTATGGACCTATGCCAAATAGGCTGGGCATCAGATTGCAGATTAAAATTAAGGAGCAAAAAAAAAGTAATGTTTGCTGAATGCTCTGGTTTTCAACTTTTATTGAGTTCTTAATTTATTAGTTATAACTTGTTTTTGCTGGAGAGGATTCAGAGAAGGCCGTGAGATTTCTCTAAACGTCAGCTTAAAAATACGACTATTTCTTAAATGCCGACTTAAAATATATAAAAATATAATTCAGCTTTAAGACCTCTAAACTTGGAGAGACATGCTCAGAACAGGAAATGATAGTTTGTTAATAAAGAAAGGTAAATCATTCTCTAGACTTCCGGTGGGAAACTTGGCAGCAAAAGGATTTTGACCTCAGTGGAAGGTAACTGCCACAAATGACAAATCAAGCAACTTTCTTCTTACAAGTGAGGCAAATGTTTGACATAAGGCTGGAGTGCATTCAGATCCATCACTTCCTGTGGCATGTTCTTCTACTTTTAACAAATAATCCTGCAAGCTTTTTGCACTGGCCACATTAATTTTCTTTTTCTTTGCTTTCTTTATTTCGTTCCTCCTCCTCTGAACATTAGAGTTGTGCAAGCCTAACTTTTTTGTGAATGATTACTTATTTCCCATTTAAAGCACGAAAGCTCATCACTTATAGAATAGGTTGTGCTTTCAGTGCCTATTAGTCCTAGTCAGAATGGATTAATGCATTTTTTTTATGCTCATTTGCTTTCTCTGTTGTGGAAAGAACATACATAACATCTGTGTAAAGGAAACAAAATTCCTGCATTACTTTCAGGTAAATGAGTAAAAAAAAAAAAAAATCACTTGAACTTTTTATTATTGGTATTGAATTGATCATGTTAGCTCAATAAGACTACATTAGTTTAATGTTTGCAACTAAAAGAACTGATTTTTCCAATTCAGAACAATAAAGAGGAAAAAATGACAAGCAGCCCAGTTTAATTTCAAACGTTAATATATTTTCTATTTTATAGTGAACATATGCATCGTTCACCCCTTATTTGCAGCAAGTATGACATCCTCATAAAAAGGGGTGACATTTGTAAGATGCCTCTTAAAATAAATATTTCTTTTTATAAAATAATAAAACTTCAAATAAATATTCTTTACACTAAACAATATGTTGAAAAAATTAGAAAATAAAGGCTGACTTTTACTGTAACTGTACAATATACATGAAGTCCAAAGGGAAATCAGTCTTGTCATATAAGGTTTCCATAAGACAAAATACAATCTAAAAAGATACTGATTGATTCACATTCTTCCGAATGTACAACATATTAGTATAATATTTTGTGATTGTGCCATGCTTTATGGCACCACTTTTTTTTCACAGTTGAAAATATTATTGTATATACAAAAATATAGCACATTATCTCTGGCAGAAAACAATGAAAAAGGGACTAGGTTGCTAATTTACAAATTTTGCAAGTACTATTCACAAACAATGGAGTTGCCTAGGAGTGTCTGTGTTGCTTTAGCTTATGCAATATATGGGTCACAATGTACTGCATCCCGTTTTCTTTTTATTTCTTTCTTTTTTTTTTTCCCTCCGCATCCTATTAGCTGGATCCTAACAAGCATTATCAGTTAAGATGGCACACACATGGAGAAGCATTTCACTGCAAAAGGCAAAGTATATCCCCAACCCTTCTACTACAGTGCCAAGACCATAGCTGCTTAGTTGGTTGCATACATATGTTAAAAAATAACTCTTATTACTTTAATGCTTCTGATTAGTGATGCTATGTTGGCTTTTCAAAGTTCCTGGGGGGGACACTGGGACCTTTGCAGCACACCGTGTTTGAGTGCTTGCAGCGGCACCCGGGCCTATTCACCCGGTCGTAACAGCCCTGGCACAACTTAAGGCAACACTTGGCTGGCAGGTAACACCACAAGCAAGGCAGGAAGAGGGACACGACACCCATGGCAGACCACCTGGTGCAGCAGTGGGACTGGCTGCAGGAGCAGGGGTTGTCCGCGCAGTTGTCCTCGTCATCGTTGGAGCAGTGGTAGAAGAGGCCCTTGATGCAGCACACGCAAGTCCCGTAGTCCACCACGTTCTGGGCCGAGCACAGACACTGCTTGTCGCAGATCCAGCATGACGGCAGGGTCCTCGGGTACGTGCATTCCTTGCACTTACATTTCCCACAGTCTTCACACCGGTAGGCATGAGCATCCAGGTCTTCCTTGCTCTGCGGCTTGAGCTCGCTCACCTTGAGCTCCGACTTGGGCTGCATCCGGACTATCCCGTCGGCAAACGGCACTGAAGACGATCCTAGGAGTCTCTGTTCAGAGGAATTACTGCTCGTACTGGTCCTTGTGCTGCTCCGCGAGCCTGTGCTGACCGTGCTGATGGAGCGGGACAGGGGCGCACGAGGAGAAGCGTGTGTTTGCGTGTGCTGGACCCGGCCGAGGTGGCGATGCTCGGGCAAGCCATGGGGCCTTTCGCTCTTGTGCTGAGTGGCTAGACGAGGAGCAGACTTGATTGCTGGCCGCGGAGCCACCGTCGGTCCCTCCGTGTACTCATTTGTGTTCCGGATGGCCCTAATCTGGTCCAGAGACAAGATGTGAACCTGCTGCGCCAGGACATCCCTCAGGTCGGGCTCCCCGTGCGGCCTCCCCAGGTCACGGCGAGCCTGTAGCAAGGGCTGCGAGCCGCTGCCATTCTGCGCTCTCGCCTCCATCAGTGCCCTGAAGCGTGCTCACTCCGGCAGGCTTAGCACACATCTGAAATCCTGCAGCAACAGAGACAAGATTTACCACCGTGGCACATGAGCATGTTCCCTAAAGGGTCCCCCAGCATCGGGCACGTTAATGTAACACATCAGCCATTAAAAATGGAGGGCACATCCCAGGCAACCACTCAACTAAATATGCCTCATTTGACCTCTTCTGGCCAAGCCATTTCCTGATTTTCAGATGAGAGTAAAGAGATTCTCCTTTGGTTCCACACATTTAGACTTGTGCCTTTAGAAAATCTAGGTATTACACTACTCACTAATGGGTGGGTATTAACCCACTAAACCTCCCCTAGCCATCCTGTGGCTTGACCATGACCTTTAACATGACTAAATTTCAGCCACTTAAAGTGACTCTTCCTTTCACATTACACTACTAAAATATATTTTACACTAAAAAAAAGAAGCTTACAAGTATCAAGTATTTAGCAAGTGTAATGTGACCTGCTGATGACAGACATAATTCTCCAATTTTGTTTAAAATTGGATAATATTTTTGTAGGCTTGTCTCTTTACACATTAAATTTTACATGATGCAAATAGGAAATTTTAGTTTAATACCAATGGTCCCAAGAAAAACACTAAATAGCAATAAAATATTTGAGGTCAAACATTAGTACTACCGGAAACTTCAAAAGCACGAGTAAAAATATCTCCCTACAATATTTCACTGTGTGTCATACTTGTGTACACCACTCCGATTGTTATTTTAAGGCTTGATACTACAAAAGCAATTCTATCACTTTTTTTTTTTTGATGTAAAAAAATCCATAATTACTTTTCAAGTTACAAATATGACGTGAATGGTTTGTGGAACAGAGGCATGCATAATGCAATCAAACAATACTAGCATCTGAAAAGAATATTTGATTGTGAATATTACTTTAAGGGTATTAACTACAAAGGAGAAACACAGACTTAAGAATTTAAATGCAAAGCCAGTACAACACCTAGGAGATAAGAGCTTTGTGTATTATAACTAACTTTCAAATTAAAATATGCAAAGTTGCAAGGACTGACCTCTAGTCAAATTAGTTAATATTGGTTTTGCCTTTATCATGTTTAAAGCAGATCCAAAATCCAATTACCTACACAAAAATCCAAAACAATATTTTGCAATTAAAACTCAGGCAGGAACCAACTTTTTATAAGGACCACACAATGTCTTCAATTATACCTAGAAAGAGCACCATAGTGTTACTCTGTACACATCAGTTACCAACAATAATACTATACCACAGTATAATAAAATGTAGCCAAACAGTTTAACAATGTCTATCTCAAGACACTGTCTTTATACTCACAGCAGTGAAAAACATTTAACCTTTTAACTCCTGGCTACCTCCCCTCAAGTGCTTTTCCTTTCCAAAAAGAAAAAAAAGAACAAGAGAAAAGAAAAAACAAGATTTAAAAGTGACTACATACTTAAACATTGCCAAATTCTGCTTTGGACACGGTGCATATGTCCCAGCGTGCCTCTCCCTCAAAAAAAAAAAAAAAAAAAAAAAAAAAAAAAAAAATTGGAAAATATGTGCTAACTTATCTTGAGTCTTTAAAAAATAAAAAAGGAAAAAAAAACCCAAAACTTTTGCTATATAACAAGAGTTTCAATCAGGAGCCCAAGTAGTCTTGTCTTCATCCATAACTCTCTCAAGACTGAAAAGAACACAAAACAAAACGCTTTGCGCCCGTCCTTGGGAGGAAGCAGCAGCGCTCTGCCTTCCTCCTGTTCCAAGACTCGACTGTGGCTCCCCTGGAGCTGGCCAAGAAGCGAGGCCGAAGCCCCCGCGCCAGGCGCCCTCAGCAGCTCGGCGGGAGGCGCCGCGGCCCAGCGCACGCCGCGCGCAGCAGGTGGGACGAGAGCTCGGGGCACGCAGCGGGCCGGATTACCCCAGCGCCGCGCCGTGGAAGGGGGCTGCTGCCCTCCTGCCTTATCAAAGCCGCGCTTCCTCCTGGCTCCTTTTCCTCTCCACCCTGCCGCCCCCGAGAGATGCTGAGGGAACTGCCCCTGCCCGGATGCAGAGAGACCTGCAGAGCGCAGGGGGCTGCGCCTCCAGGACGGCTGCGGGAAGGGCACTTTGCCCCCCGTCCCGTCTAGCCCTAAGCACCATTCAAAGGCAGCCGCAGGAAGGGCGGCTCTGATTTTTTTTTTTTTCTGCTTTTCCCCCACGCTTCAGCCCGGTCTCCACCAGGGCTCTGCAGCCCGAGCCTGGGGCAAAAATTCCCTTCTCAGTCCTCGACATGATCCGCTAACAGGACGAGATGCAAAACCCATCGCAGGTTTATTTGCAAACACACACATGGCCCGAAAGCTCCCAGGGGAAATTAGGGCTCTCCCCACTCCGATCCCTGTTCCCCATTCCCATTCCCCGGGCACCAGGAGCGAGGAGCAGCAGCCTTGGGCTTTTGGTGCGAGCGTGATAACGCTCCCCCACTTCCAGGAGCCAAAGTCCACTCTGGCAGCGCTCAAGTGTGCTGCTCGCTAACTCCTGCTAGCTGAGATGGGCAAAGAGGCGAGCGGGGGCCACCTCGCACCTTCAGCAAAAAAATAAAATTGAAAAGAAAAAAAAAAAGAGGGGGAGGAGTGAAGTTTAAATGCAAGAGGCTCACGGCGCGTTGTGAGACCCCCTTCCCCCCCTCTCCCCTCGTCTCACTGGCTGCCAGGAGGGGCCATGAATTTCTGGTTTGCACCGAGAGCCCCCCCCGCCCCCATCCCCACCGCACACACACCAGCCACCCCCTCCGCCTTCCAAGTGCTTTGAAATCCCCATTAAGGGCCGAGTGTGTGATCAGACTATGGATTAGGGCAAAAGGGACTTTACCGTCGGGGTGGGGCCAGCTGATACACAAATAGGTCACTGGAAACCCCGACACTATTATTATTATTATTTTCTGGAGGGAAAGGGAGGGAGCTGCGAAAAAGCAAACCGACCGGAAGAAAAAATAAAATAAATACAAATTAAAAAAAAAAAAAGAAAAAAGGTCAGGCTTCCCTCCTTCCTTTTCAAAGTTGCAGCGTGGAAGAACTTTCCCCGTCTTATGGATCGCATTAACTTCACTGCACAAGAAACGCACGCACGCACGCACGTACGTGTGTGTGTGTATATGTATATACGTATATTTATACCAGACGTGAACTCACTTCCGAATCGCACGGATCTCCCGACGCCACCGCGGCCGGGCGTAAATCACCCCTTCAGGCGCCACTCGCTCGCCCTTCCCCAGGCCAGGCGCCAGGGCAACCCCCCTGGGGCTCGTATCCTGCCCCCCGCCGGGGCTCGCAGCCCCCGGGGCCTTCCCGTGCGATTGGTCGAGCCGGAGCCGGCAGGAACCTGCGCAGCCCCCGCGCACCGCGGCACAGCGTGCAAAGCCTCCCCCCAAACACCCACCCAAACCACCAGGGAGGGGGGTGGGGGGGGGAAACAGCTCTGAAATCCCACCTCCAGCTCTGCTCTGGGAAAGGAAGGAGAGCAGGGGGAGAGGGGGAACCTGTACGAGTGGAAAAGGGATCGGCCTCAAACATTTCCACGAGTTTTCTCCGAGCAGGCGAGGGAAGGCGCGGGGGTGGTGGGGGTGACTGAAAAGCTTGTTTTGCAAAGAAGGAAAATGCTCTCACCGTGATCGCGGCGCTGCACCAAACTCCTCTCGCTCTTGTATTTTCTTCTTCCTGCGGTTTGCAAATAAATCCAGCCCTAAAGCAAAAAAAAAAAAAAAAAAAATGGTTTTCCAAACTTTGGTTTAGTCCAACTTGCAAATCAGAGAGCAAGAACGGTCACCGTTTAAAAAAGAAGTTAGAAAGTCCAGAGCAAAGTTAGGTCCCTCACTCCTGATCGATTATAAATAGTTGCGGGTGTGTGTTATAATAATAAAAGCAATTCTCCGGATCAGGGTGAGTTTCCTTTGCTCCCAAAAAAGAAATCACTCTGCCTCTCTCGCACGCACACTGTTTTTTTTTTTTTTTCTCAATGAACAGAAGGCCGAATCGCCAACACCAAGTCACTTTTTTGTTGTTGCTGCTGTTGTTGCAAACGATTGAGAGCGAAGGGGGCAGAAGCCAAAGAAAACAAAATAATAATAATAAAAAGTAGATCTAAAATGAAATCCCGGAGCTTTTCTTCCAGCGAGCTGGTCCAGCGCAAGCCGCGCGGCGTATGCAGCGCAGCCGTCCCGCAGAGCTGCGAGCGCCTCTCCCCGCTCGCTCGGTTCCCTCGCTGCCTCTGCGAGCGCGTGCGAGCTGCAGGCGGCTCCGCGGCTCGCGCTCGGGGAGGCGGGGGGGCTGTTTGGGGAGCGCAGCGGATTTGTGGTGGTGGTTGTTGTTGTGTGTTTGGAGGAGGCGGAGGAGGAGGAGGAGGAAGGTTTGCGATGGGAGCTGGAGGGGCTCGGCGCTTTTCTGCTCGCTCGCTCGCTCTCCCTCCCTCTCTCTCTTTTCCTTTCCGGAGGAGGCAGGGTGATCTCTCGGCAAAAGCAGCAGTAAATGGCGTCATGTGGATCTGAGGAGGAACAGAGCAGTTGTTGTCCCAGAGGATATATCGCATCCGGTCCCAGCTCATTGGCTCTGCGGAGCTACATTCACTGGCGCTCCCAACGCCGAGGCAGTGCCGCGAGCCGCGGGGCGCATCCAGGAGGGAAGCGCAGCTCTGCTCCGCGCCCCTCCGCGCCCGTCTCCCCGCCTCTCACTGCAGACCTTTTTTTGTTCATATATATTTTTATTATTTTTTAAATTTTTTTTTGGGCAGGCGGCTCCTGCGTGCGCGGTCGCACGACCCTTAGGGCCGCTTTTGTGTTGCTGTGTGTACGCGGAGGCGCGCAGCGCTGCGCGGAGAGTCCCGCGGGAGGGAGTCAGGCGACCCTCTGCTTCCCCCCCGTCCCGCTTCCCCCTTTCCCTCCTCACCGCTTTATGCTTTTTAAACATAGTGGAGCAAAAGTTTAAACTTTCTAAACCTCCCCTCTTAAAAAAAAAAAAAAGGGTCATTTTTAGTGCCTTTTTGAAAGAGCAGCGCCTGGAGAAAGGCTGGGGTTATCGCTCGGGGCTTTGCCCCCGGATTAACGCTCTGCGCAGAGCGGGGGCGGGCGGCGGCTCCCCGCAGCAAAGAGGGCCTGGCCGCTCTGCGCGCAGTGCGGAGCCGCGGCGGGGGCTCCCCGCGTGTGCGGAAGAGACGTGGTGGTTGCCTTTGAAAATACACTTTAAAAAAAAAAAAAAAAAATAATTCCCATTCCCAGGCTGCTCGCAAACGTGACTGTTTGTCTTCTGGGCGTTTCCTGACACAGCAGCAGCGACGGTGGCGGCGGCGGCAGCAGGAGCAGCTCTCGGTGCCTCTTGTACGGGCGTCCGACGGGGCCGCCGCGCATCACAGCCCCAAACTGCGCGCGTGGGCACCGCGTGGGCGCGCAGCGAGCGCGGCCACCCTGCCACGGGTGGCGCGCGTGGCACGGCGAGCCCCGATGCCTAGCCCTGTTTATACGAACAATTCTCGGTGCAAAAATGTAAAAAATAATGATTAAAAAAGACCTTTTTTTACCACTTGAGGCAATTTGCAGACACTTCCTCCTCTACACCTGCTGCTGAACACTTTTTGAATAAGTTGGCAGTTCTAAACAAAACCCGAAAATAATAATAATAAATAATAATAGTAATAGTATTTTTTTAAAAAAAGAATTTTCAGATTTTCTCCCTTCTACACGCAAATATGAGTTCATCCGCACCAACACCGCGGCGGAAAGCGCCTTATTTTCCAGCGCTGCCTTTCATTGAGCTCTCTCCATGAATGGAGGCCGCTCCCCGCCAGAGGGAGCCCGAGGCGGAGGGACGCGGAGCGGCGCGTAGGTCACGGGGGAGGGGAGGAGGACACTGCACCGGCCCGCGGATCCCTCCGCGGATGGGGGCGCGGGACTCGAGGCGTTTTCCCCTCTTCTCCCCCTCCCCTCGCTTTGAGCTGCTCGAAGTTGCACTGCCTGCGAATCAGTCGCGTTCGGGCAGAACCGCGTGTCGCTTCAGGTCCCGAGCTCTTTTGGCCTGGAAAGCCCTGGCATAAGTCAAAATATACATACTAAAATACACCTTCCTGCCTACTTGAGCAGCAGAAGCCGCTGTGCTCACTTCACTTTGCTGTAGAAAGAGAGAAGAAATCACTTCCTCCCACACACTAAAGACAAAAATAGATAAGGGACTCTTTGTACAAGTCAATACACACAGTCGGTTAGAGGGCTGCTGAGTGTAAAAACTCTGTATGAATAGTGTATGAACCAGAAGGTTCACAGTGCTATTTTTTTGTCTTTAATTCGGTCACCAGTAGTGCAATTTACATGCTATCTAGTTCTCAAGTACAGGCATATATATTTAATATATATGAATACTCAATTACAGATACAAAGCAGGTGGAGTTATTTTTAATCCTCAGAGCCAACCATGTGTGCAAAATGGTGCATTACTAGCGTAGCTAAGAAGCAGCAGCATCCTGGTTCTGCTGAATCTCAAAGAGAAAAACTAAACCTGCAAAGAGCTGTTCAACAATGTAATGGGCAGGTGGGTAATAAATAACACTGCACAAACGTGCTAAAATTGTGTGCACTCTTTTTTTTTTCATATTGAAACCTCAGCACTGATTTCTCAGTCCTTTAATATGATGGTTCCCTGAGACGGATTTTGGAGGATTACATTTATCATTCCCATTTCCTATTTCTTGTGATGATTTGTGGCTTAATGCATGTGACTATGTTTCCCCTAGCGGTTTGCTCTAATAACTGCATGATCTTCTGCTTAACCCAAGCAGAAGACCTTGCCTCCTTCTGCGGTCTTGAAGGTCTTGAGGTCATTCCCAGCAGAGGAACATATATATGTGCCTATCCACACACTATTATATTTAGTCGCAAACATATTACACACACACATATATATTCTGATATCCTAGCATATGTACATGACGTTACAATAGCAATTACAGGGACTTCAGGCACTTGCAAGGACTTTAGACATAGTGAGGACTATGACATTTTCTGAAGCAGTTGGGAACATCGTGAAATGGTCTCTTAAGATTTTGCTTGATCTAATTTTCAGACCCGGGGCCTGAAGGATATGGTATTTTCCTCCTTTTCTTTGTAACAGAAAAGAAAGTTCATTCGCAAAGAATTGTTTCTTACAAGGGAGTGAAAGTGTAGTGAATTTGCTGACTTTCAGAACGTTTTGTGCATTATCTCCTGAGTTAATGCAGGGATAGAAAGATATTGATTTTCCACATCCTGAAAGGACTATGTTTGGCTACGCACAACTTCTAATGCTCAGTATTTCCTTAGAAACATAAGCCTTCAATTGATTGTCTTTCATGTTTGCAGTTCTGAAAAAGGTAACATGCATAAGAAAACTATATATTTTTTTCTTGGTATTAATTTATGTTTTAGTGGTTTTTGTCTAATGATGTTTCATTGAGATTGTTATGGCAGACAAGGAAACTTATATCTCCTCAATATCCTACATGTCCTACAGAGAAATGCAAAAGTCAAATCTACCATATGGTGAAATGTTTGTTACTTTTTATGAAGGAAAATGTGTCTCTAAATCAGATTAGTTTTGCTTTTTTAGTGATTTTTGCTGTAAGTTACCAGAAGGAAACTTCAGTATTTCTTAAGATGATACATGATGAGACAGTATTCCCGTTGTGCTACATGATGAGACAAGGAGCATCACTGTTAAATTTGAGAATGGCCTATACTGGAAAAAGTAACTGTCTCAAAATCACAATTGCTTTGTGGGGATTTGGTCTCCTGGTTTTAGTGATGCCCAAACCTTCTGGGATTAAGCTACTGTTATGCAGATCAAGCTAATCATCTCCACTCTCCTTAGAGATGATATAGGCCAGTTCTTGTGTAACTTTGTCCCACCCGATGATTGCCCCAGTGTGTGTATACGGAGAAATTGACTCCAGAAGGATATATTCTTGTTGAATTTCAAATATATTTAAGTAAACTTAAAACAAATCCCTTTCCTGATCCTTCTGAAATTATACTAAAAGGATATGTACATTTAGTATTTATAATATAATATAGAGTTTTTGCATATAAATTGTTCTAATAAAGCTAGTATGCTCTTTGATGTGCCATTCAATGTTATTTGGTTATATTTGTTTCCTTGATAAAATCAGCATGGGTTTTTGGAATTTAGCTTTATAAACCCTTCCATCTTATCCTGTTCATTTTATAATTAGTTCTTTCTTCTCAAAGACCTTCAGACCAAATGTTCAAAAGTGGGGCAATTTGGTGTGGACAGGACTAAGTGCAGTTTATTTGCTAAACAATATTGTAGCAAGCTCTTTTTATGGTCTATATGTTTGCCCAAGGATTTCCCCCTAAAATTTCCAATTGCTTTGACAGTAGTAAGTATGGGAACAACAGCACATAGAAGCCACATCTTGTCAGCATTTTAAACATTGCACTCTCCATCCTCATTTCACTTACACGTTAGATAACACTGGGCTTGACTACACTAGAATTTGTGTGAAATTAACTGATTGCCTCTTAGAATGCTAGCAAGTAAAGGCTAGTTTGGAAAGCCCCCAAACATTTTTTGCATGATGCAGGCACTTGTGTATTGACCTGGGATTAAAATGACTGAGATGAAATGGAAGAGGTCAATGTTAGCAATTGCATGAAATCTGAGGATAACAAGGTTTTAAGAATAGATGTGTCACATCTCTAATGTGGTACAGCTTGCAGCAGTAGTTTTCAACATCTTTTGTTTTTCTCCATTTGTAGATTTCTCCCATCCTTTGTAAGGGCAAAAAAATCTAAGGGGAAATGCAGACCTCTTCAGAAAAGTATGAGTTATAAGACCTCCCATTTAGAAATAGTCTATAGTAATCCACAGATCACAGTTGGAAAACCACTGATGTAGAGATACCCAAACTAGCTCTAAACTGCAATGTAGTGGAAAGGTAAATGAGTATCTTGGGTACTGTGAGCAATCTAGCTGAAAGAGCACAGAGCACTTGTGCTTCCCAGGAGGGCCGAGTGGCTTGCATGGCACTCCATGCTGTGATGGCTCCTCTGCTCCAGAGCTTATGTTGCCTTTCTTTTTTTTTTTCTTTTGTCTTTGGAGCTTGGATTTCAAGCAAATAGCACACAAATTAATAACTGGCAGCGTGTAGCTTGCGAGCCAGACAAAGACTACAGATTTGCTGCAAATCAAAGCAAGCAAAATGAGCAATGGTGAAAAAAAAATGGTTAAAAAACTGTATCTTCTTTCTCCCATGTACTGAGAGGTTTGGTTTCTGTTTTTCCTTTTTTTTTCTTCCTTTTTTTTTCTGTTCCTCCATTGTGAAATGCTTATATTGATCTATATGCATCCTGGAAGCAGAGCTGACATATGCAGGATGGGACCATTTGTTAGGGATGAATGAATTTTACACCAAAAGGAGAGGAAAATAAATAAATAATAATAAAAAAAGGGCCCAGCCTTTGCCTGAAAACAAGAGCAGTAACAAAAACTATAGTTTAAAATGCCGCAGTAAACATGTTGCTTCTGCTGTTGGAGTTACATGGGACTCTCTTCATTTTCTTAATTATAACGGCAATATCAGCAACTGCAATAAGACTGTGTTACCTCAGAACAGCTTACAATAGATGTCTCTATGTTCATTTCATAGATAAGAAAAACATTTTTTTTCTTGTTTAAAAATAAGTGTTAATAATAATAAAGCAATTTATTTGAAAAACGAGAACCAGGATTTCCAGGTCCTAGTCTACCCACTGTTTACTTGCTGCTGCATGTGCTGACCTGTGGCATTGTGTTTCCTTGTGAGCTCCGGGGTCCTTTTGCATTTTGCTTTCAGGATGTGAGTCTAATAACATCAAACACCTTTAAGAGAATAGGAGTAGTTACTTCATTACACTTACCATGCTTGAAGAGAGAGAGGACAAGAAATTTGATGATCTAAACAGAGTTATCTGTATAGGAGCCCCCTTTCCTACAGCTTGATTAGAGTCTCTGTATCAGGCATAGTTACTTCTATCATATTTGTGGTTTTGTAATAATTTTTCTCCCTGTATTTTAAGCAGGCCGATTATCTTCTGATGATTTACCTTGTGTCAAAGCAATCATGTTTTCTAGATTATTTGCTGTGATTTTTTTTTTGGTCTCTTAAGTCATAAGATTTGCCTTCTCCACAGGGACCTAAGTAATGGTCCTATAAAATCTCTCACAACTCCCAAAATAATTGAATAAGGCTAAGGCCTTATTTAAAATCCTGCCGAGGACAAGGGAAATAACAAGGTTTAAACAAGTTTGGGCGCAGGTGAGGTTTGGCTTTTGGGAGAATGCAGCCTTGGCATGCTTAGAGGCTGTATATTTTTAGATGGTTGGTATGTAAAAATATATGTCATGGTCGTATATGGCAGGGTAGAGCTGGTCTCATGTACTTTCAGGTTTTGTCAAAGCCAGACGGGAGCAGCAAAGGCAAAATCTTCATGAAGCCCAACTTTCAACACAGCTTTTTCTTTGTAGGAAGAAGGAGCAGGAAAGCCACCCCGTTTCCTCTGCGGTGGAGGACCGTGGGGAAGAAGGCTTCCTTAGCACAGACCTTCTGCCCCACAGAGCAGGGCGAGCATCAATTAATGGAAAAAAAAATGGAAATTAAAAAAAGGAATAAATAATAGAAATAAACGCAGCAGTTTACGGAAGAGAGGAGCGCGTTTGCGTGGGTGCGGGATGCCCGACTCTCTATTTTTGCCTTTTCGCACAGGCACTTTCACCTACATGCTGCCACCACCACCCTCCTGCCCTCCCTTCCTCTCATTTGGCAGCCAGTTGGGCTTCTTCCTGCCTTGAATGCCGCATTCCCTGGTTATTCAAGCTCGGTCATTAGCACCCTGTCCCCCTACTGAAATTATGAATGAAAAGCCTTGTTGTTCTTTACAAATAACTCGGGCTTCCTCAGTCAGTCAAATTCAAATGGAAGTGACTGCCAGACAAAGCGCCTGTATGATGGACAGTCCTCTCAGCAAGTGATCAAGGCACACAGGAAGTTTTTAAAGACACCAAATAGGTAGCGGGAGCTCGGGCTTTCCCTTCCCCCTCTCTCCACATATCCTGTCCTTGTCCCGATTCGGGGCAGGGGGGTGGTCAGGGGACACTGCTCCTTGGGGACACCGTCACCTTCCAGCATCCTTTCACGGAGAGGAGGTGGGGTGCAGGAAGAGAAACTCCCTTCCCCCGCCTGCGTCGGCTCCCCGTTTATGTGGGGCCAAATGGGTCGCAGCGGTGGGGCCGGGCGCTCCCCACCTCCCGTTTCCCCTCCCCCCCCCCCCACCCCCGGGAAGTGTCATTGTCGCCGTGCCCCCTTTTCACGACGGGAGAAGAGGGAATTGACAGCACCATTGTCGGCGGGGACCCCCGCGGCTCCGCAGCGCCGCGAGGCCCCGTCGCACGTCGTCAAGCAGCCGTCGCGGGTGCGGAGCCCCGAAGGGCGGCCCGGGGAGCGGGCCGAGTCCCTCGCGGCCCTCTGGCTGCCGCGGTAGCCCCCTCCAGAAATAACCCCCGTATGACATAAATCACATGCATTTCCTGGGCTATGCAAGGAACAGCTGGCTATTTTTCTTCACTTTTTTTTTTTTAAATTTTTCTTCTTCTCTTCCTCCCCTCTACTCGTTTGTTTGTTTGTTTGTTTTTCCCTCCTTCCTCGTCTCCCTTTTTTTTTTTATGAAAAAATATTTAAGCACGGGAAACCAAGCATGGCAAAGCTTCACAAAGCATCTCTGGCAATTTATAACCCTTCTTTCTCTGTTAAGCCAGTCTTTGACTTTTTATCTCCTCATTTCTACCAGTTTCTGAATGGTTTTGCTTTGTGGTTGGTGTTCACTCATCTCTCTGCCTTCGCACAAGGAAGAGGCAAACCATGTTTGCAGCATACAGGGAGAAGCAGTTTTGCTCTAATTCCCATCTCTTAGGAGCTCTGCACCCCAGAGTTCATAAAAATGTCTTGAACTTAGCTGATCTGTTTATTTAGAAACAAAAATCCTGCACAGGAGAATTAGTGAAATGTCTTATGCTGCACTTGGTGTTTTATAGAAGCAGGACTAATTGCCTTTATAGTGCTGAGCTATCACACAGCATATGTGATGTGCATGTGTAGTAATAAGCAGGATGCATTTCTTGTTCTAAATGAAATTGCTCTTCTTCTCCAAAGGCCTTGTCAACTTAGGTTCTGCTCCTGCAATTGGATTCACACTGGCTAGGAGTTGTGCTTGCCTAGAGCACCTGTCTGGATCTGAACTCCACCTTGGAGCCTTCATTTTGTGCCATCCCTGGGAAATGCTAAAATCCAGAGCTGTTAGGATTAAACTTCTTCCTGTTGTCATTTAACAGAGTCCAATTCTGCTAATATACTTGATGTGTGGCACTGGTGACACGCTTAGGAAATAAAAGGCAGAGGTCAATTATGCTTCGTAAGATTCTGCAATGCCCACGCACTGTGACTGAAATGTTTTATGCCACCTAGAAATGTAAGTCTTCCAGAGACTGAGGATAAGGAGGCATGGGTCAAGGAGGCATTAAAAAAAAAGGAAAAAAGAAAGACTAAGTTAAGAAAGAAATAAATAGTTGATCTCCAACAGCATTAAATTACTAATAAAAATCTCAGATTTGGGAATTGTGTGGGATATTGCTTCCTATTTCCTCATCATGCTCTTCTATTAGCAAGATATGAAGGACATTGCTGCTTGTTTAAAGATGGCCAGTCGGTGTATAAGCAAAATAAGTGGCCATGAACAGGGAAGAATGACAGCAGGCTTCATTCTGTGAACTCTAAGTGCAATACTCTGCTCCATTGCAATCACCTCTTCATTTTGGCATCTGCATGAGGGCTTAGGCTGTTGGTAGAAACATCTTTCTTTTTTTTCATATTTAGAATATTGTCAGTTTTCATCTTGCATTTGCAATACAACATCTTTATACATTTCTCAACAAATTTTCATCTGCTTGAGCACCTAGGACTAGCTCACCTATCCACATCACATTTCTGGTGTGGTGACAAGGGTAAAAAAGATTTGCTATGTTAATAGGCAATTTTAGTCAAACTTTGTAAAATGCTGGCACAGTTTTTCTGAATAACATTTGAAATCTTATGCAATTAAAAGCTGCTCAAAAACTTGAGAGCAAATGCTTATGTAGCATACAGTCTTTTGATTGCAAATTATTTCAGGCAAGTATTTTCTTCCTGTCTGGCAACTTTCTACACTTTTACAGCAAGTTAGAATCATAGAATCATAGAATCATAGAATGCGTAAGGTTGGAAGGGACCTTAGAGGTCATCTAGTCCAACCCCCCTGC
>JAUBOD010001009.1:832790-863146 GCA_032353885.1 Nothura maculosa
TTCCTTCCTTTCCTTCCTTCCTTTCCTTCCTTCCTTTCCTTCCTTCCTTTCCTTCCTTCCTTTCCTTCCTTCCTTTCTTTTCCTGGGAATGAACTGCATAACATATTCATAGTTTCTGTGAAACGTTCTACTTTGCATGCCAGTCCAGTGGACCTACATGTACACCATACCTCAGGCTATATGAGTGGTAAGGCTTGGGATACACAGCTCTCATTGGTTCTTAGCAGGAGCTGTGTTGCACAGACAGACGGAAAAAAAAAAAAAAAAAAGGATTGCTGATTTAGATGATGGTAGAATTTTCTTTGGAGATTCTTGTCAGTGTTTCCACCATTCAACCAGGAAGAACTTGGGCTGCCAAATGAACTGAGGGTGAAACCTGTTTTAGAACATCTCTTTAGGTTCTGTGGCACATAAATACAACAGATGAAGTTCTTAATCTTTTGAAGTCTATAGGAAAACTTCCCTTGACTTTGATGAGGTCTGAATGTCATCATGTTCCCATCACCTCCTTCTTCCTCCTTCACTCTCTTCACATCACAAAATCAAAACTGAGTTCTATGTTTATTTTTGTATAGCTTTTTAGATTCTTCCTTTGAGCTTTCTGCTAGCATTCAAGCTCCCTCTGTATGTACAGAAGCCAGCCATACATATGCAATTGTGCATGCAGTATCTGTGCATGAGAAGATTCTCTACAACCTTAGGCCTCAGCTTTATGAAAATCTGATCCCGGAAGTTTTATGGTTCCAGGCTCTTTAAGGGAGAGTCAGGGAGCTGAGTGATGTGTCTGTCTACTGGATTTAGCAATGAACTTTGTACTTAGGGATATTATCTGCAACGTGCTGAGTGCTGCAATTCCCCTTTACAAGAATGCTTCTGAAGGAATGGTGAAGTAGGATCTGAGGTACACTAGTGAGGTACACTAGTAAGGATCATAAGCAAAGAAAACACCTTAATTGCCTTTAAGTTTTCTGGAATCCTTCCTGTGGATTTTCTAGTGTATGCAAGAGCTTAATGCACATTTCTCTTCTGTACAATATGACCTATTTCACCTTCAGAAGTTTTGCAGCTGTTAGGCCTGAGACACATGGAAGTTTTGCATGGGTAAGGACAGGAAGATCAGGCTCATTAGCTAATTAATCCTCACAACAAGCAGATCACACCCCTTCTGTAGTCAGTTGGGCACAGGTGTGTTGGATATGTGTATGTGCACAAACATGCCCTTTGGAAAACAGCATATGCTTTTTGTGCTGTGGCTGCTGCTTGTAAGCATGTGTTATTTCACTAAGGAGGGTACTTAGATATGTTTTAGGGCACAGTCTTGTTGCTATGAATTGGGATATCATATGTCATTAAAATTCCTACCTGAATCTGCCTTGGTATTCTGGATACTTTACATAAATTGAAATACAGCAATATGACAATCCTATGTTCATTTTACTGCTGTTTGATGAACAGAAAAGAAACATTTGTAGCAATGAAAGTGCACTGATAAAAATTTAAGAAATTTTTATTGGGGAAAGAATGAGAACATGAAAGAAAAAAAAGGAAAGAAGAAAAAAGGAAAAAAATCATCCACTTCAGATTTGAAGTCCTCAAAAACCAAAGCCTTCTGCTCCCTCTGCTGGCTCAAAAGCAGCAGCTAACCACCAATCCTTCCTCTAGGAGATGGGGTAATGCACATATATGCCATTTTAATATTAAACCTAATATATTTAATAGTACTACTTTATTTATTTATTCGTTTACTTTTAGGAGAAGCATGAGCTAATAAAACACTTGGGAACATTTCCCACCTCATTCTGTTTTCCAAAAATAAAAGGTTGAGTAGCAAAGAAATTATAGCTAACTATATGACTACACACATCTGCTTATGTCTAGGCTGAAAATATTGCCTCTAATCACCTAATCTACGGCCAAAAGGGGAAAGGATACATTTAGGTTATCATTTATAGCACACAGAAATTAGAATGTTATTGTTCTTCTCTTCTTTTTTTGAAGATCATGTCACACTACAAACCACTGTTCTCTGACTTTCAGTCTTTGTTCTAGGTATTCTAGAGGTCTTGGAGTTATTCATACAGCTTATATACTTACTTATAAGTTATAATGAATGTTAAGTAATATATTTTATTTGCTTTCCCCTTAACAAATGACTATAAGTGTCCTTTAGTAAATGGCCATTTACACTGCAATTTATGAGCTGCAATTTATCCCATCTAATTCATTTGTTTAAATAAACCCCACTTTTAAAATTCTCTTATTTTTTGAAACACAGATATCTCAATTAATTCATTAGTTGATTGTTTTTCACAATTTGTTTTGTTATAATGCATTTTTTTGATAATGATGAAAAAGACAGATGCAATATGCTATTATTTTATTTAGTACTTCTCCAGGCTGGATGCACTTTTGTTTGCAGTGGAAGAGGTGATGAGAATGAACACAGAAAGGCTTGTACTCTGAGTCTGTCCCTCCCTCCCTCCCTCCCTCCCTCCCTCCCTCCCTCCTTCCTTTCTTCCTTCCTTCCTTCCCTCCCCTCCCCTCCCTCCCTCCTGCCACCCACTATGAAATTTCTAGCTCTACTTAGCATGATGTTGCCGAGAAAGAGTAAAGCAACTTCAGTCAGACAGCAGAGTTGGGGAATGGAATGCAATGCAAGTGGCAGAAATTGTTACATGTGGGACATGGTCATCAGCTCCATGCTGACTCCTCCAACACTGTTCTCATTGGTGGAAAGTGGAGAAGAGAGAGGATAGATGCTGTTATGTAGTACTTGTTTGTTAACCACGAACTTCAACTCTTCGCTCCTAGCTTTTGCCCATTCTTGATGCACTGTCGCTTTCTGTTGCCTACAAAGAACGACATAGCTGGGAAGAGAGTCAAGTTGTCTGCCAGGATGGTCAAGGTCAGCTTTTTAACAGACTTTTCTTCTGAAAGAAAAATTGCACAGTGCTATAAAATAAAAGTTTCAGTATAGAGCAAAGGAGGAAAGCACATCTCATATGGATAGAGCTAGCTGAAGGCAATCTCAAGCCTTTCCAAGGTCAAAATATCAAAGCACAGATACAATAACTATCACATACCTCTTGGGGAAATCAGACGACACTCCGACCCTCAGACAACATCCTTGTCTACAGCCCCAGAATGCTATGATTATTTTTGAAGGTTTGACTTAGTCTTAGGCAATGCATTCCGTTATCTCCAAGAGCAATGATGGTGGTTAACGCCATGACCAGATAGACTTCTTAAAACAGAATCTTTATTTAGTACAGAAGCACTTCAAAGAAAACAGATTTGAAATCAATTAAAAAAAATGTATGTATATCTAGCTTTTCCCTGAGGCTTATCTTCCCCTAGATCTGGGAGGGCCTAAAAATCTTCAGCTCTCTCCATGCAGTTTTTTTTTTCTCTTCCTTTCTCTTCCTTTCCATGCAGTTTTTTTTTCTCTTCCTTTCTCTTCCTTTCTCTCTCTATCAGCATACTTCCCTAGACAAGTAACTACAGCAGGGTGGGAAATATTTTCTCTTCAATGATGGCTTTTAAACATGCATATACTTGTATGTATGTACAAATTTACATATGTTTATACACTTGTATGTATGTTTATAAATGCATACAAAAATTAAAAAAAAATCTCCTTTCAAAAGTCTGTTGCTGAATTACTAAAAGCAAATGGTTGGACATCTGAAGTAAATATAATTTCATGCTTAAAAGAATATGCAATCATTAATGCAATAATTGCAAATCTATGATGTAATACTAAGGAGAACATTTTCCGTAGGTAGCCATATGCTACTGACATTCTTTAAAACACAAGTAACTGGTCTTGACTGATTCCTAATGCTTCACAGTAGATAAGACCTTCCACACTGTTATCTGTGCAGGGTGTGAGCTAAGACCTAGAAAGACCAAAGGGAAGAAGTGCATGTCATTTAAGAAGAGGAAGCACAGAGAAGAGGTCGTGGGTGGAAGCCTTGTTTTGGAGTAGTTAGACAAAGAATAGTTAAATGAAGAGGAGAAGTGGAATCTCAACTCCAATTGGAGCTAGTGGATTGTATAACCTAAAGCAAAACCTTGTAGCATGAGCCTCTATTTTATATGGAAGAGGTAAGTTGATGGGGGGAATCCTGGAGTGGAATGAAAAGATCTCTGAGTTTAACCCAGATAAAATACCAGAAATCATGATGATCTTTAATAGGCATAGTTTTAAAGGAATCTGATTAGATCACCACAATCTGAATGCAAAAACAAACAAACAAACAAAAAAAAAACATGTAAAAATGCTTATCTCTTGATAAGCCTCATTATGCAGCCCTGGAGCAGTCTGTAGTTTGCCTCCTGGTATGATGATTTCAGTGATAGATAACTGCTCAAGATAATTGTTAAAGTTAAGTGAGGAGAGTGGGTAGTTATGCTTGAATTTCCCACATGCTTTTCAAACTTGGAGGTTATTGGTGTCTCTGGAGATGATGACGATGATGTCTATTTCTCTTATTTTAAATGAAAAAGTAGTTTATGTTAAGACTTGAGAGATTTTTTCAACAACAATTTGGTAAAAAATGTTATCATTCCACAGAAGATTTTCTGATAGGAAAATGCTCCCCTCCCCATTCCTCTCCAGCCTGATACAATTTTATCAATCAGTAGATCTTTTTTAACTCATGTTCTTTCTCCCCCACCCACTCTGTGGATCTTCACATTAAATAAACCTTATGGTATCTTATTGACAGAATAATTGTAAGATATAGCTTATGCCTTGGTTTTAAAGAGTGCAAAGAGATTCTGTCTTTGCTGTGATTTCTTTAATGGTGTTAGTACAGCCTTCCGTAAGGACATTCAGAAAATTCTCATAACTGATAATAGAGTCAGGTTATCTTTATTTCATTGATCAAATTACAAATATAGTTCCTAAAATTATTGTTCCTATTAATTTTAATTATCCCATGAGCAGGTCTCTGAATAACACAGGTACCATTATGCTGGATGCAGTCTCAGCCTGCCTAAAGGGTTTGTGACTGCTTTTGCAAGTAAACACAATCAGATACAGGTTGAAATGATATTACAAAAACATGCCCCCCCAAATTATCCTTTTTATACATACACACACAGAAGGAAGCTTCATTAGGAGCTTCTCCCAAGTATAATCTGAAATAAAATGCTCTGTGCTTTGTATTCATCTATCCCAAAGGGTCATGAGAAAAAGAAATGGATTTCATAGACAACACCTTACTTTATTGTGTTATTAATTTTACATTATTCCCACGTGCTCATTGCTACCGCCTACTCTGTGGTTAATTTAGAACAAAGGCATCCAACGGGTAGCCTACAGGATATTGTGGCCTATAAGTTAGTTCTTGTCCTCAGGACAGCTATAGCATCAGATAAAAATTATTTGCCCTGAGAAAATTTTTCTAAAGTAATCCAGCCCACAAATGTCAGGAAGTTGTGCAGCCCTAAGCTGATCAACTTGAGGAGTCTGAACAGCTTATGTAATAAGTGGGTATGTTCACAATGTGGAAAAGAATTAGATTGTCATTATGAGAGCAGGTGGACGATCCTACTTAAAATCTCCTGCTTAAAATTGTGGGGACCCTTTACAAACATTTACTCAAGTACTGAATCCACAAAGCATTATTACATCCCCAAATTGAATTTAGATGCTTGCACTGAGATGTACTGGTAGGAAAAAAAAATAAAGGACTAAGCTAAGGCAGATGGACTGTGACATCTGGCTAAGTCTTTTCTCATTTTGAGAAGTAAGGAACAAGCATCAAGGTAACTGATGGGAAAGAATCAGAAGAAGGATAAAGAGTTAAATGGAAATTGAAAATTCAGCATACTGCAAATACGTTTTTCAGTTTGCCTTCTTTTTCTCTTTCTTTCTCCTTTTCTCCATTTCCAAGATAAGAGGCTAAACTTTCTCCTAGCCACTTCAATGTAGCAAGCCCGGATTTGTCTTCAGGTGATTGTAGTATGGTTAATGAAGGGAGAGGGGGCGGAGGGAAAGCACTTTTAGAGCACAGTTCACCAGGCCTTTTAGATGTCTGCCACAGGTTAAGATGAGAGACATCAAACAAGTGCTTGTTGCACCCCAATACCTATAAAGGAACCTGTGTAGATATCTCTGAATACTGCTATGTCACCATGGATGGCCTTATTTGATCAGATGAGATACATTGTCATTCAACTACTATCTCTAGGCTTCTTCCTAGTCTTAGATTTGAAGAAGATTGGTGGTAAACTGATCTATTATATAAAGAAATTGGACTGCTGTCAGATCAAAATCCTGTATGCATAAAAGACTATTCATCTAAGTTTTGTATGTGCACACTAAGTTTTGTTTGTGCACACTAGAACAACTCATATAATAAAAGATAAAGTAAAAAGGAATAATAATACAATTATGTCATAAATCACCTTTTTGCAGCTGCAAATTGAGAAACTGTTTGTTCCCTTAGATACTTTTGTTAGACTTACTCTCTGTTCTACAGAGAGGTTTATTTTCTTCATGAGACACAGTATTGGCTTGTACTGCAGCACATACTGGCTGCTGGATCAGCCATCGTTAGATAACAATGTATAATTGCATACTGCCTGCATGAGAATATCCTGTTGCTTTGTCTCCAAGAATAACTTTTCTTCAGACTACATTGTTCTTCAGGGTCACTGCCAGTTGAGTCATATGCTGCAGACCTCCAAGAACTGGAAGAGTTATACTAAGCCATGCTTAAGAAAACAACAACAAAGACCCAAAGGTGAAATTTTCAAGTAGGAAATGTAAACATACAATCAATCAGAAGCTGGCTTGTCTCTACAACCTTGACAGTCTTTTTATACAATAACTTTTTACTACGTGGCTGCTTATTAATATTCTTTTAGTGTCTTAATATTCTCTCATTTAGTCTTAATATTTAGTCTTTATTATTTAGTCTTAATATTCTCTCATTTAGTGCACAGCACAGATTGCATTTATTGATTTTCTACTTATTCTTCTGTTTCTTATGTGCTATTTTATGCTGTTGATTATGAATTGTTTACAAATGTGTAGCAGTTTAGAAGTTCTTGTCTTGATATACTTTCTGCTTCTTGCTAATGTCAGTGGCAGTTCTAGGTGCTAAGAATTCTAGATAGTAAGACGTTGCATGACTATAAAGAAGTTCAGTACATATCTATGAATAAGGAAACTTCTCTCCAATTTTTTTTTTTTTTTGTCTTTCTGGTATTTTTAGACAGCATTTTCACTGACACAGCTGTAGCCCTGAGAAAATGATTGCCTTAACTACGGTCTTTTATGGATGCAGTCATGTCAAAAATAAAGAATCAAAAAGACTAAAATGCTTGTGTAGTAGGGATAAAGTTAATGTTCTATGGCTGTGTTGGAAGCCCAGATATAAGTATGCATACATTTTCATGAATGTAGTTCATTTATGTTTTCTCTATGTCTCTCGTGAGTTCTTATCATCGATGAGATATGCAGTTGTCACAGTAGTTTTAAGTCAATATAGGTAAATAAAGATGGAGTTTCATCACTTTTCTGCATCTATATTAGAATGACTAATATTACCTTAGTTGCAAAGTGGATGCTATCTTTTTTTTTACTGAAATTGATCTTATAAATTATTTCTTTACTTAAAAAAGTTCAAATATCAGTTGTTCTTCTTTAGACAGTTGTTTTAGCGAGTAATGCAGAGTGCTTAATAAGATAATTTCAAATTGAACAAGATAGAAACATTCAATTAAACCCGGTAACTTCAGACACAGTTTCCAAACAATTCAATGATATTATTTTTCCTTCTGAGTCCACTGGTCATACTATGCTTTATATCAGGAAAGAAGATCAGGAGTGAAGACAGAGCAGTTTTGTTTGACATTAGAAATGAGAATGTCTGACCATCATTAGTCTGTACATACAATACAGTCTCAGTAGACCTGAGGAAATGAATATTTCTCAACACAGCTACTGGATGACAGACTGTACTTGTGCTTCATTCTGGAGATAACAAGGCTCACCAGTGTGAATTCTGTGTCAGCAGCATTATGTTTTGTAATGATAATGCACCACATTTTCGTTCATGCTAATGGCTCCCCTGTGTTCCCAGTGTGGTGCCATTAAAGGTGTTAAAGCTCTTTAAATTATTTCCTTTCTTCCTACAATAAAATACTTTTCCAAATGACTCTTTTGATAACTCACATCTACACAACTTTAATAATCTGAAACTTCTGAAAGCAATTAGGCTTACATTGTCTCATTACATCCCTTTTGATTGAAGAGATTAGACATTGACAATACCTCTACAGTCTTGTCAACTTGTCAACTGCCAATATCAACTTTTTTTCTACCCATGTCTTTTCTGTTGGCTTAGCCGGTGAACATTAGAAATTTCTAGTAAGGCATTATTTCTGGAGTTACTAGAATCCACTACTGAATGTATTGCTAGTATTGAGACGCACATACAGTATTAATACTGTCTTGGAGTGTAGAATTAGAATGAAACTCAGCATGAAGTGAGCATAATGAATATATATAGTATTACAGTAAATATAGTAGTATTATAATGAATATAAATAGTATTATATAAATGATATCATATCTGGTTCATTAATGATATTGGATACAAATAAGAACATATAAAAATTCATTTCTGCATTCCAAATAGTCGCATTTTAAAAAAAAGTCATATGTAAATTACATTTTCTTTGATTTGGGTGTCAATTTTGTAAAATTTATGCACACATTAATTTGGGCTCCTAGACTTCCTGGATATTAGGAAAACTGAGATTGAATTTGTTTCATTTGAGTTGAGGCATATGCAAAATACATGTGTAAGTTTAAATTAGGCTGCTTTTTATATTCACACGAGAAAAGTAGATCTCTTTGGAGAAAATGTGACCTTATCAGAGAAGTCTACATTGTGCTGCGGTTAATTTCCTGTTTCCTGTTTCACTTTATTGATCATGAAAAGTTAGAGGGAATCAAGCTCTAAGATATCTTAAATCTGCATTGCCCAAGATAGAACAGCTGTACCACATCCCAAATTTTCTTGTGCCAAGAATAGGTCTCTTGATTCATCTTGACTCCAAAGTACCTCAAAATTATACTACACATCTCTGAGTAGTCCTTTACTCAACCTCACCCCAGCAACTGATAACTTTTTTGAACACAGTTTCTGTCTATACCTCTTTTATTTTCCATGCTAAATTCAATATACAGTTCAGGCTCGTATTTGTTTTAATGTTACTCCTTAAACTGCAGCTTTTCTTTTACTAGTATGGTCTCTCTCTCTCTCTTTTTCCTGTATATTTGTTTCCCCCTTTCTGCAGCTATAAAAGTTCTTTTATTCTTTGTTTCCCTTTTTGGCCTCTTCAGACTTAATACTCTTTGGATTCTTTTCCTGCCACTCCTTCATTTACATGTACTTTGAACTCTGAACAGCCCTAATGAAGACACACTGACTATTACTTTGACTTTTTATCTCCCATTTTTACACAGATGAGTTTTAATCCTCTTATATTTTCCCAGAAAATCTCAAATTTTCTTTCAGAATGTAACATTTTAACATTTTTTTCTCCTCAAATATTCAATTAAATTCTCTAAAAGCTTCCTGTAATTGGTCTCTTTCCAGTGTTCTGATCTGTGAATTATTTTCTCACTATAGTGTATTCATATACACTATACTTCCATATTTTCGCTGTCCTGGCTCTAATAAGGAGACTTGGATCGAATTCATCATTTTAATTTCCAAGTCAAGAAACTTTGATCCAACTCATTATTTTTAGGCTTTGGAATTTACTGTATGAAACTGATATCTTTGCATCTCTATATGCTATCACAAGACTTTATCCACTATACTCTACTTAGAGGTATGCTTTTGCCTTTCTTGGCTTTCTTCCAGAATGGTGGCATATAGGAAATGCATACTATAATTATGATGTTTTGTTTGTTTGTTGGTTTTTCTTTTTTCTTTTGCTTGCGTAATAATTTTACTGTCTTACTTTTGTCACTATGAAAATTATAGCATATTGGCTTTGAATGCACTAACCTTCTCTTACACCTATCTCTTTTCTCCATTCTATCTTTCCCATGCATACTGCATACATCCGTCTTTTCAACACACAAAAATTATCCCACTAAGTTTCAGTTAGTCTTTCTAGATCGTAATCTCTTTTATTTAGTACAGCTCCTTCCAGTTGTTGCTTGTTTCCCCACACATTTGCGTCAGGCATTATATTCTTGTTATCCTTCATCTTTTGCTTCAGAACAATTTTAGCTTCTCCCTTAATTTGTATGTTGGAAGTACATGACGAATTATTCAAATTAAGTGAAAGCTTTCCCTTTCCCTCCTTCTCCTGAAGGTTTGCAGCTTGCCTAACAAGCCTTGCCAGTTCTGAACCTAAAATGTTGGCAACCTGTATGCATAAGTGGAGACAGTGTAATCCAAACAGTTGGCTCTTGTTGCAGAAGGCATTCCAGTGATCTGTGAATTTAAAACCCTGCAATCTACTCTATCAGATCTTCTGTTGGCTGGTTTCCAGTATCAGCATTTTGCTTTCTTCACCCATGTTTGGCACAAAGAAAACTTCTGAGAGTCACTTATCTGCACAGTTCGAAATAACATTTTTTTAAAAAAAATTGTGTGAATAATAGGTGCTTGTACATTATATAAATATATTCTGTTAGTGTCATTTGTTCCTCTAAGGAGTATGATGATTAGAAATTCCAGAACATTGCTCAATAAATCTAGCAACACCTTTGTTATGACAGTCTTTGGTTCTGTCTTGGGTTGGAGGGCTCTCAAACTGGTTTCCTTATATAATATTTTGAACTGCTTTCCTTATGTGGAAAGCAGTCATTTGGGACTGCACATCTCTTCTGTCTTTCTGATAGGTCTCTTTCAGTACCTATGCTTTGGTCATAGGTTGTTCTAACCATTTTCTTCATATCATAAGAATAACACACCTGCTGTACGTGTTAATACTGTTTCCATACATCTTTCTCTATGTATTTTCCTTTCCTTTCCTTTGCCATTTTTTTTCATGAATCTGTTATGCCACTTGGGATTCCTTTTCTCCTCTATTAAATCAAGAGTCACTGTTGCCTCACCATTTTTTGATAATTCCTGCTTTGGTTTCTTTAGTGTTTCTTTATTGCATCTTTATACTTTTTTATACTCTTCTTCATAGGGATGGCTCTTATACGTATATTCCCCATTGGATTTGTAAAAGAAAGATATAGGACATTTTTTGCAGCAGCTCTATCTGTCTGTCACTGCTCCTAAATAAAATTCCCCTTTTAAGACTTCTTATACTGATTATATTTGCTCTGTAGATCACAATTCCCATCATTGACATCTTTTATACTTTATTTACCATTTATTACCTAGCTCCTTGCTAATGAAATATCATTTGCAGGTCCTGTCTTTCTGCTTCAGTTTCCAGAATGGTTGGTCAAAATTTTTATCTTGGACGTAATTTGTGACCAAATCCTTGTAGATTTATCATAGCCATGGGTAAATAAAATAAATGTAAAGATAAACAGTTTTAGCTAAGCGTATGTAATCCTTGGAACAAACATCATAATTCTTAATTTTCATTGTTTTACCAAACAGGGAATATAATCCTACGGAAGATGCACAGCCATCCTGTTTGATCACCTGGGCATACCTCTCTATATCCAAGAGGAACCAATAAGTTCCCTTGGCTGAGTAAGAAGAAAATTAAGGTGCTTAAGTAGAAACTAGCAGAACAAGTAGCTGCTACTCCTTATCAGTGCCCTAAAAATTGACCAAGTGTTTTCTCCCTCTGGGAAAGCTCCTCTCTTGTTTGTATAAGGCAAGTGCTTGCTAATCCCACATGTAGGCTACATGACTTTCATTCTCCATATAGCCAGTTATAATGGAGAATCCTGGAAACAGGGACATTTCCTTTGAAATTATTATTTAATATTTTTATAAGTTTTATAAGAAACTTGATGTAGTTTTGTAAACAGGTGTAACGTGGGAGGATAGAAAGCACACACTGGCAACACATGCCCCGAATATCCCGCTTTGTTCTGTGTTAGAGGCTGTTATAGTTTGCTAGTCATGGCTCCCTTCAGGCAGGAATTCCTCACTGGAATTATAATATTAAGGGTGCTTTGTTCTAGGGAGATCTGAGCTCCACTTCTTGCAAAACATATTCTTTAAGGAAAAGAAAGTCACCAGCCTGATTCGCTACATAAGGAATTCATTTCTTCTTTTTCTGACCTGATGGACAGTATATTTATATGTCCTGCCAAACTCACATATACTCACTTTGTTCCTGACACATTTCAGTTGACTCGCTTCAGAAGCAATATCTGATATGTGCAGAGTAATACCAGGAGAAAAAGTATCATCTTCTCTGCTGCACTGTTTTTATTTATTTATATATTTAATATAATCTTGAATTTGAGAAATCTAATTAGAAACTGAATTATTCAGAAGGATAAAGGAGAAATAGCTAGTGTGCCACGTTCATCAATGATCCATGAAGAACTGACTTCAAACAATAAACTATTAATACTGATTTTTAGATATCTGAAAACAAATGAGAATTTTTCTCAGTACTGGTCAAGCTGTGAACAGGCCAACCTGAAGAAAAAAAATTGTCTCTCCTTCCCAGTCACCTGAATACAATTTAAAAAAAAATTGTTATTCTTAGACAGCTGACTTCTGTGTTACTCTGCTCTTTGGATGATTTGCATTATTTTTCCCCTAGAAGCTTTTCTCATCTTATTAGAAAGTATAAATGTGAAATTTATAGGCCACTAAAAGGAAATATCTGAATAAGAAGTTACACTAATGTAGACATTCTGGAAGAGAATTCTGCCATTTTGTCAAAAAGCATTGCAATCAAACTATTAATACTAAATGAAAAAAGGAGGAAAATTTGTAGCTCCCTAGTAATTTTCCATTCTCAAGAGAAAAGCTTGATTTTATCCAAAACAGCTCAATCCTTATTCTTATCACTAATGTACATAGCATGCTTGATATTACATTTCACTGTGTAAACACTGCTTTAATACTTCTCATTACTTTTGCTCAAGTAACCCTGAATAAATGTAGTATCTGGCACATGATGTTATTCCTATGGTTTTGTTTCAAAACTAGGGGCTTTCTGCTGCACAAGATTGATCTTTCAACAACAGAGCAAAACCTCTTCTTTAAAAAAATGCTTTTGGGAACAGGTTTTGTATAAGCAAAGCCCTAACAGCATTCAGGGTTCTGGATCCTTTTCCTCAATGTGAGTAGTGTCATATCAAGGCAGGATCAAGACCATGTGTGAAGGGGTCTTGAAATCAATAGAAATAACTAAATTTCTCATTAGACCTCAAATATACGGGGATGTTTTCCTTACCGCAAGTGCAAAAGCAATGCAAAAATGCTTTCTTTGTTCTGTTGGGGTGGGCAGTAAGAGAAGCAGGAAAAAAGGAAGGAAGTGAGTGCCTGTCTAATTATGCTTCTATAAATGTCTTCAAATAGTGTGTTAATGTGGTCTGGGAAACTTGTTCAAAACCAAACGAGGCAAATGTGCAGCTTGCTTGTGCAGTTAAAGCAGGCTATTTGCACTCATCAGGCTTGGCTTGAAAAGCTTCAGGAATGCTTGGTTTTAAGTGAAGAGCCATACCACATCCTTTGCTGTGCCACAGTGGCCAAAACAAATGACGGTTGAAGCTATCTAGAACATAGTATTGACTTCTGGGCTCTGAAACCTCAAAGATATCCTTCATTTGACTGTATTGTAGTGATCTTGGTTAGGTTTTAAAATTATTTGCGCATATTCAGGTTGAAGACCAGAGTTCTCAGACGTATCTAAACAGCTAAATAAAAGAAGGCAAGGAAGAACAGTGGAGTGTTGGATCCTTGATTGTAGGCACTACTTAATTGCTGGCTCCCTCCCAGACTCTGGGAGGATCTCTCCAAACAACTGTTTCTGAGTCAATACATGGCACAGTTCCGGGAATAATTTGTTCCAGGGACCACCTCCAAAGACAGTGCCAGTTTTTGTTTTGGTCTCTGGCTCTCTTTTATTTACCAGCATAGACATAGCCATTGGGTTGTGTTGGCTTGCAATGTTATGAAGTTTTTCTAGTAAAGGCTTTCATGGTGATTCTGTTTCTGAATGACTTCATCAAATTTCAGCTACAAGGTCCATCCTGTCCAAATCCCTGTCTGGCCTACATTTTATTTCCTTTAGCCAGAACACCCAAATGTCTCCAAATGCCTGTGACCCAGCATTTTATTCAAATTAACCTTTTTTTTAAATACAATTTCCTATTTTTTTTGTTGTTGTCTGAAAATTGGAACTGAACTCATCCAAAATAAAGTTATTATGAAACCTTTGCATGTTAGATGTTTAATACACTGTAAAATTTTTTTTTTACCTCTGCAGAACCAATACAAGTATATGTAGTATAGTGTACTGAACATACACATGCAGAATATGTGTTTTATCTATCAGTCCCTTAATTGATAATCATCTGTTCTTAAAAAATACAAAATGCAGTATAGGAACTTAAGTCTCCAACACAGGCTCAGCAGTTTGGCAATATCAGGTTGTATTTTTAAATGAAGTGGATTTGATTTTCACAAACTAAAGCACCTAAAAGTTCCACAGGATCTTAAGGAAAGAGAACTTATATCTCCTCAAATCTGTCTTGAAGTTATGCCTAGCATAAGGCTTAGCTGCTTTTCCTAACATTTAACTATTCCTTTTATTTCCTTTTATTTCTTACTTAGCTTTTTAAAAAATTATTTATTTATAATATATAAATTCCTGTATAACCAGAAGGGTTGATCCCATTCTTACCTAGAAAAGAGCTGCAAGATTTACAAGAGAGTTGCAACTCTATTTTTTGTGTGTATATTCTTAACATTTTTGTTTAAAATTCCCTAATTTCATACCATCCTTAAGGTATGTTGATAAATTAAATCTTTACTTGAAAAAAAAAATGTGTAGCAAGTCAAATGTAATATTCTTCAGTATTTTACTTTTCAAAAAAAACCTCATTTACCTTTATATAACTGAATTCTTCTTCCATGTCAAACAACATCTACCGTAGGAATAAGATGTGACATCCTCAAGAACATTTAATTAGGATATATAAGATGTCAAAAATATAGCATTAGAATTAATAATTGATTGAATTGATTGACTGATTGATTGAATTATTGCATTTCACATATGTGTGTGCCTATTCATGTCAGGTACCATTAATCTAAGTACTATTATTTTTATAAACTGTTAATCTTAAAATACAATGCAGAGCCCTTAGTTTAGTTTATCACAAGATATTAATTGCTCTAAAAGAGTCTTTTTTATGCTGCATAAAGGTTTTTTTTAAGGATTACTATTGTGCAGTATTGACAGGACAACATGAAAACTCCTGCTGAGCTATATAAATGTTTTACTATGACTGAGCATAATGTTCTTTGTTAGCCTACTAAACTATTTCCCTATAAAAAGGGAATATGAAGGTATGTAGCAGAGCAATGAAGTGTTTTTGAAAGGTCTCTACTCTGAAAGAAAGAACAAAGCAAGATTGTCGAAGACTCAGCAAGTTGGTTATAATTTTTTCTACCTCTGAAATTTGACTGGGTGCTGGCTAACAAATTAAGTCATTGATATGTTACTTCTGTGTATGGAGTAGTCCTTAATGTCTTATAGTCTGTCCATACATTCTGGATTAATCTTAATTTACAATATCCTTCTTTCTCCTTTCCTATTTTGGGAAAGACCTTTTCCTATCAAAAGAGATTCAGCAACATCCCTCTTTGTCTCCAAAAAACAAAAAAATAAAAAAAGAACAAATCGAAATGGAACATAACTTGAAAGAAGTTATTTTATTTAAAGTCACCTCCCATGAAAAAGAATAATAAATAAACCCCACAGCAGAGACTCTAAATTATCTTAAGATCATTATGTTTGAGCTAGAGAAAAATGACATATTATCATTTTTCCTGACAAGTAGGTAAAACTTTTTCAGAGGTTAAAAAAATGTTAACCACAGTGTGTTACAATATACATATGTTTATTTCATGAGCCTGAGTTCTCCTGGAGTTGAGAGAGATGAATGCAAAACAGCTTTAAATTGCTGCTCTCCAGGTCAGGCTGTGATTTACATTAATTTCACAAAAGGAAATTTAGCAGAAAATTGGGCCTGTGTCCTCTTCCCTTGCTCATTAATTTTTATCATATGTCATATTTTCCATGCGATGTGTACAGGCACATTTGGTCTCCCTTCCGGACCAGTTCTAGGACTGTCACATTCTCATATGTTCAACAGATTTCCAGGCCAGCAACGGCAATTCCTCTTGCAATTATATTGCTGCACACCCCAGGCCTCTGTGAAGCCACCTGGGTGGGAGACAGCCTGTCTCCCACTTCCATATCTGGCTCCTCCTTTCCCACCCTAATTGACCAGTGAAAGACACATGGAGAAGAAAGGAAGTGGTGGCTGGAGCTGGTTGCTCTTGGAAGTTCAATGAAAGGTTGAGAGTGGGGAAAGGGGATTAAAAGGGCAGAATTGGCATGGATGTTACTTAAGGACAGGGAAACTGAGGAAGAGGAGGCTTTGAGAAATGTACTAGGGGAAGCGGAGGGCTGTGACCACTGGAAATCTGGGAAACAGGAACCTCAGGAATGGGAGCTTTGGATGCATAATCAAAGAAACACAATTGATGGTGATAACTGACAATTTAAGGGGATAGAGCTCCTGGCAGAAGAATAAGGCAAGATCTTGGATTTTCTTAGATCCTGCTCTGTCAAGAACCCAACTCAAATATTTCAGTACTATAACTCTTGATTGAATGTAACATAAACTGCTGGTGCGTATGTTTTTTCTAAATTATAAAATGTGAGGTATGTCAAGTGGGGACAGCAGGACGCAGCTTCCAAAGTTAAAACTGAAAGAAATTGTACAGTAAGATGCATATTAAACTGTGTATGGTGGAATACACCAAGTGTTTTTTTATTTTCCTATATTTTATTGTTGTTTGTTTCTTTTTAAGTTGTCCTTTTTGTGCTTTCTGCACATACAGTCATACTTTCTGTCATTCTCTTTCCGCAGATCCACTTTGAAAAGGAGAAAGGTCCTGAGAAAGGGACCATTAGAAAGAATCCTAGATGCTTTATTGCAACTCAATATATATATGTATGTATATACATAAATATTAGGGAATTAAGAGTTGCTCAGGTGAGAGTATTAGAAGACTGATAAATCAGGCCAATTTTAAACTTTACAGTATGAATTTATTAGACTAATCTTCACAAGGAAGACAGTGCAAATGATTAATTCTTACTAATTATCAATCATAATTATTACATGTTCAAAATATAGTCCTTGATGGTTAAAAAATAGTTCTTAACAGTTTTATCCTAAATCACCTATTGATTTATAATGCTCATGCTGGACTAGTATAACTCATTCTCCCTAGAACCTCCAGAGGCTGTCACCTCTAAGAACTCACTCCTAAATTCCCTATTGTATTTATTCATCTAGAGATGTTGAGATTTAATGATCTACAGAAAAAAAAGCCATTATCTTGCTCACCAGGGGATAGCTGTTCTCACTTCCTGTCCCTCCTGTTTATGAGGATAAAAAATGTATACTCAAAAAATAGCAATTTCCACTTTTGCATATTAGAACATTACAGTTTATTCTTGGTTTACAGTTTATTCTTGGAAACAGAAGTGTTTTTCTTTTCCCATATCTAGTTCAGTTTGACTGAATCTTCCTTTCTTAGAAAATTGAAAAGACATTTATTTATTTAGGTGGGGAGGGACATTTACTGTTGTTGCTGGTTTGTTTTGTCCTTTAGTAGCACTCTCTAATACAATTGTATCCTTATTCTGGAGGGATTCTAAGTAAGTCACGCAAAATATCTTACCCAGTGTGACCCTGGGTTATAGCAATTTTACCTTCTTTAGCAGAAGATGCAAGCTTATGATGATAGTGCACAAGGACCAAAACCCTTTCTTCTGATAGTGCCTAAATATAGTTAAGCCACAAGGTCTGTGGCAGGAGCCCATGCAGAACTGTAGGCACACTGCACAGGCTTTCTATAAATGAATGATAAAGGTATTCTTTTGCATGACATTTGTGCAAACAGAAAGGAGCAAACCATTAAGGAAACCTCATCTTTCACGTACGCTATCTGGGAAGGGTGCGCCGCTCCCCTCCTTGCTGCAACTCTGCATTGTCTCTTCCCTCCAGGGACACAACTGATATTTATCTCTGTACCTTGCACTGCAGTCAGACAGGAGCTTTATTAATAATGACAATGGCACATCCTCTGCCTCTTCTTCCTGCAATAATTCACTTGGAGCCTTCTCAGATGTTATCTACATTGTTTTGTAGTGGCTATAAATAAGAAAGTATTTGCAAAGAATTGTTTCCAAACAATTAATTATTAAGCTATGTGCTAGGGTTATACTGTCTTTGTCAAACCCAGACTCAGGATCATGGGCAGAAAAATTATATAAGTGCAGTTCTTCGCATTTGGGATATGAAAAATATCTAGTCTACTATCAGTATAGACTCATTTCCATTTGCAAAATACGAAGTACCATCCTGGGTAAATTTGCCTCTGGATATTTTTTTTTTTGTAGGAATACAAGTGCTAACAAGAAAAAGAACAGACCTGAATTTTTCTTTTAGTAATTGTATTTAAATGAGAATAATAACATTAAGTATGTATATCACATATTTTCTTATTTGTAAGTCTCAAAGGAGTTTATAGGAGCAGATAGCACTACATGTGAAAAATGGAGACACCACAGATTAATTATCTTATCTTGTCCTTTACATAGTGTCTCAGAAAAACAGAGTCGAAATTAGGCCTTCACGCATCGAGAGAATAACATTGAAGTTCTTGGCTATGTATAACTGATGATGATTTCTCTTTTACCATAATCCTTAATAAAAATTCTAAACACCTTAATAACGGGGATGAATGAGTAGAGTTAGGTTTAAAATATGTTTCCTTTACAAGTTTTCTTTTTTTAGTTTTTCTTTTTTTTTTTTTACATATTTTACATATTTTTTTCAAGCTGAAGCAGAACTAAAGTCTTCAGTAGACTTCAAACAGGATCAAATTAGTTGCATTAATTTTGTTTGTCTGTTCCAGAGTTTTCAAGGTTGAATGGAACTCACCTAATGACCAAAATTCTCAAAGGTGCCTTTCTTTCCACACCCCACGAAACTATCATAATCCGAGCTCTTAGAAAAGTGAGTATTACGCTGAACTGCTTATATTCTGCAGTTGCTCATTTCTATCCAGGAAAAGTGAAGAGTATGGTGCACAAGAGAGAAATAATTGAAAATCTTCAGGTGAATTTCAATAGCAAATATATTTTCTTAAAAAGATTTTAACTGTAAAATGACATGAGAGAGATAATATTCCTGGTGTTTTATGAAAGTCAGTTTCCTTGTGACACTGAGCAAGTGTAAACAAGCAATCCTTTCTACTGAATGACCCAGTAAGGACTGAAATGGCATTTCTCCAAATATAAACTACTATGGTAGTGCTACTGAGCTACTTTGATTACCTGATTAACAGAGCAGTGTTTCAGCTATGACTAAAAGGAGTAGTCAAGAAACCAGAGGAAAAATCTGGAGCTGAGGACCACTGCTAAATCAGAGTGGTGCAGAAAACACACTGCTGAGGTAATGTTTCCCATCACTCTGTGTAGATTTAATGGCATTTGAGCTTTAGTGTTAATGGGACAAAAGCAATTCCAAGAACAGTAAGACTGATTTTTTTGGTTTTGTTTTTGAATGGCAAGTTCATATAAACAGGAGATTGAGGAGGAAGGAGACTCAGGAGCCCAAGCAGTCTCCAAGGAGCTATAAGCAAGAGGAAGAGAAGGGATGGAATTCCCCCAACTCCACCCTCATGATCCCTCCAAAGACTCATGTTTTTCTGACTGTCTTTTCTTTTGGCAAGAAAGAAGGCAGTGCTAAGTCAGTGGTAAATTCCACTGCAGATGTAGATGTTGAGCTGTGTGTTCCTCGCTTGCTCATTTGTAAAGGTGAAGTTGTCTTTCAGTCAAGCTCTCCAGCAAAACCTATTGGGACAGAAATTGAAGCCACAGGGCTCTAGCAAGGTTCAGTTGGGCACTGAAAGCATGATCAGTTTTGAGTTTGAGATGTTCTGAGTGCAATCAAAGAGAAAATCCTAAAGATTTCTTCCACTTATTCCTGAATATTTAGGAATATGAGCTATGACAATGTAGAGACCTTGCTAAGACCAACCTGTGGAGAGATACAGATAGGCAACCAACCTTAGAATAGAAATGTGAAGAAGTGAGATCCTGCTATGCAAAAGATTCTGATCCATGAGGACAGTAGGGAGCCAGCACTTTATTGGATTATTTTAGTTGACTGATCATAAATGTAGTGGGCATAAGTATCTCAATATATGCCTAAGCCTCAATGTCTGCATTAGACTCATCTTTTGAAATCATTATCAGCACTAATTTTATTTCCTTAAGAAGTATTATTGACTCCTTGGCTAGAGTTTATTTAAGACTCCTCACCACATGAGAAATAGAAATCCAATTTCCTGTTCTAATAATGAGGAGCAGTGGTTCAAATGCATCAAGTTCTTGCCTAGACTGTATCCTACAAAAGCTTAAGATTAATTATTATTTTATCCTTGTTAAGTGCAGAATGCATGCTTGGTGCTCTGCAAGACATTTGTAAAGATGGTACCTACAGCTTATTGCATTTAGTTCCTATACTTGATCATTCATAGCCATGCTTTCCTAGCAATCCCAATAAAACTTTTTTCGAATGAATATATTTGAAGAGTTATCTGAGGGACTAATGGTTGATATAGTAAGATCCTAAAAATCTTAAATATAATTACAGTTATCTCAACGAGAGAGAGAGGAGAATTAGATTGACATAGAAATAATTGCAACAGTCATTAAACAAGAATAGTTCCTTAGTTTTATATTCAGTGTGCTCACAGAGTCAGTTGCTGGCTATAAGCTATTTTAAAGAGATTTTGGAAAGAAACATATGATGCCTACACTCTCATTCAAATTTCAGTAAAGTCAGTATGCTTTTCCCATTGACTTAAATTTAATAAAATGTTAATTTAATTTACTTCACATTTTCTGTAGTGTATTTTATAATATAGTGTTCAAGAGGCTCCAAATTTGAGAATATAAAGCATTTCCAAACAAGGAAGATGCAGTCATTATTCAAGTAATTTTTGTCTCCAAGGGTATATTATTACAACTGATACAGATGTCAGAGCAATGTATCTCAAAGCCTGTTGAGACTTAAATGGTTATTGGTATGGCTGATAGGGTTATACTCACAATATGCTCCTGGAGCTGCAGCCAAAGAGCTCTTTCATTGGCAAAACTCATTTTCCAAACAGAGGAAGTCATACAAGCAAAAGATTGCCTTGCCATTATATTTCAATAACCATTAAGCTCTCTTGTTATTTATATTGTGTGACTCACTCAATTATGGCTTTACCTCCCACGCTGCAGCATCTGTAACAAGAATATTGTCAGTTTAAGCAATGGGGACAGATCTGCTTATCAGCTGTGCCAGACATGGGCCGAGGGGACCCAACACAAGAAAGTATTGCGCAAGACGAGAGTGCTTATGCTTTCTGGAAAGGCCCCAGGCTCACTGCAGCTCCACTGCAAACATTTTGTTTCCAGCTACAGCCTTTTACTATGTTCCATCTTGAATTTGTAAACTTATCGTTAAGTGAGGAAAAATGCCTCATGCCTTCGTTTTCATAGATGTGATTAAGTTTCACAGAGATCCAGCCACAGGATTAATAACTATGCTGACAGTGTTTTTCCATGAAGAACAAGCTGAAAGTTCACTTTGAAGAAACAAAGTGTGCATGAAAATTTAAAAGGAATATTCTCAGGATGTGAGAGAAAAGGACATAAATAAAAGTAGCAAAAGCCCACAAATGCAATTTTTACATTTATGGCATTTAGATTACATTTACATTTACAGCCCACAAATGTAATTGTTACATGGCAGTGTTTAGTGTGGCTGAAATAAAGTATTTGGGAGGCATATACTTTATATGCCTGTGTCACCAGGGATGCTTACTGTAGTTACTTCTTGTTGTGATGTCACATGAATTGCAGAGGAGTTATTACTTGCAGAGCAGTGATTACTTCTGATTGCAGAAGTATATTACTTCTGCAAACATGTGTGTGTGAATTCCACAGTAGGATGAGAAGATGAAATGCAAGCCCACTGGCATCTGGTATATTAAGATTGTTTCATAGTTGCAATTTCTTTGCAGAGAGTATGAATTTATTCAAGAAAAAGTGTCTGAAAAAAACATTTTCATACTGTAGTAAGGTGATAGTGGTAGAACTACTCTGCCTGTTCTTGTAAAGGAATGCTTTGTTTCCAGCATCATGAATCCAAGGCATGTCTGTAAAGCACTTTTAAAATCCACTTATTTTTAAGGGGACTGCAACATATGTTTTACCTCTTCTACTTTTTAATATTTTAGTCTCCAATGAATCCGCATACAAAAGCTTCCCTCCGTTAGCTGGAGTCCACAAATGAAAAGCTTTTTTTCTCTGATTCTAGATTAGCCTGCCAAGAAACAAACTCTAACTGGAGAACATCACTTTAATTTATTTATGGGATACAGATGACAAGGAAGTCTGTCCTCTTCTCAGGGTTTTTGGAAAGCTTTGGGCTGACCCAGCCCAGTAGAGTTCATATGGCAAAGATGAACTGTGCCAGGAACCAAAGCCAATAGTCATTGCAAACCTCTGAACCAAAACATTCCTTTAGTGCTTGAATTTCCCTATAATTTGTGTAGATTCTCTTTTTGTCAATGAAGCTCGCAGTGGATAACTGGCTTGGTGCAATCAGACAAAACAACCATGCTATTCATTCAGCAATTAGACGATAGCAGTAATGCATGCTTTATGGTTTCCGTTCTTCATTCCTTCCTTTCTTTTAAAGTCCTTGGAGACAAATTCTGGGATGCTTGGCAAAGAGGAGGCTCTTGCTGAAAAATATCCTGTCTTTTTATTTTTTTACTTTAGGGTTTCTAATAAGTTCTATTCTCAGAGGTAAAACATCAAATCCACATACCAAGAAAAGATCAGCTACAAAAAAATCCTCAACCCTATAGCCATCTCTATATGGGAACTTTTACTTTGATCTGCTTAAATGATAGAGTTTTTAAAAACAAAATCATCAGCAGCATATGGCTTATTTTAGAATAAACTAAGAATATTCTGAATGTATATAATTTTAGAAGAAGTAAAGTGAGGTATGCCTGCTCTATAAGTGGCTTGAGAGGGGAGCAGGGCTGAAAGTATGACTTTTGCTTTTTGTGCAGAAGATAAATCTTCATGAAAGGGTAGGCTTAAGTGTTTCAGCTCTCAGTCAGGAGTCTCATTGTCCAAAATCAGCTTTGATTTCTACCCTTCCCATACCACAGATCATAGCTTCTCATAGCTATGATTCACAGATCATAGCTACATAGATAACTATGATAGTCATTTTTATTAAGTTAATTAAAATAATTTATATTTCAGGTTTTTTTTCTAGTATACAGAGAGCTAATATTTGCCTCAGTTCACAGAATCAGTTGCAATGTCATTGAGGTATCCATATTTATGGATCCATTTTTGTTTTTGTTTTTCTGAACACAAAGTAAAATTATTTTAATTAACTTGATAAAAATTATATAGAATCATAGAATCATAGAATGCCTAAAGTTGGAAGGGACCTTAGAGGTCATCTAGTCCAACCCCTCTGCAAACGCAGGGTCACTTAGAGCATATAGTTTAGCAAGTGCTGGCTCCTGATGTATTTGGAAAATAAACCGTTGCTTATTTATTAACTGTGCATTTTCTTGTATTGGCAATGCTTCCTTCTTTCTTTTACAGTTTCCGTCACTCAGACATCAGACAGATCAATTAAACTCCCTATACTTTAGTTTCTTTATTTAAGAGCTAATCCCAAACCCATTAGAATCAGTGTGGATTCTGAAAGATAAGTACTGGTAGATTCAACTGTGGTAGTTTAAAGCATTACAACATCCAGATGCCTTTCCTATCTCTTTCTAGGAGATTAATTTCCCAATAACAGTCAGGAAAGGATAGGATATGAGCCCTGCATCAGTCTCTGTGGTTTGCAGAATAGAACATCAGATTAAATTGCACTGAAGGTGCATTAATAAATTGGACAGCAAAATGTGTCAGCTGAAGCATAGATACACTCTGTTCTGCTACCTTGTAATGTGGGTCATGGACAAGTTGGATAAATTGGGTAATAACTCCTTAACTATGAACATAAAAGATCCATTAGAATATTGAGACTCTTGCCTGGACTGTAAGAAAAGGGTTGCATGAGAAGTAACTGATTTCTATAAAAAGTTTGGAAATGCTGGTAAAAGTCACCTAATAACAGTGAAGTATCATTGTTACATATGACTTCAAAAAAGAGCCACTATAATTATTTTTTAAACATTAAAAAAGGGAAAAAGGAAAAAGAAAAAAGTCCCTTTGCAGCTGATACAAATATGCCGCATTTCTATTTGGACTACTGCCTTTAGTTTGCAAACATCCTGTTTTGAAATAACTTGCAGCATAAGGATAGCCATTTTCCTCACACTGGCAATCAGACATGACAGAATGAATGTCTGAAAGGACTTCAAGCTGAAAAAGAGAAAGACAGAATAATGAGAAGCTCATAGGACAGCATGGCATTCTGGTGTGGTTTGTGCTAACCATTAAGCTGAAATATTTTCTTAATGTTGGGACATTCTTGGGGAGCTGTTTTAGTGTTGTTTAGTGTCTGTTTAGTTGTCTACATGAGCCCAGCAATCTCTTGCTCAGGCCCACGGTCACTTCTTAGGTATTTAGCTGAAGTGCTTGTGGTTAGACTCTTGCCCTAGTTTACCTCTATTATCAGTGGCCAAATACAGGTTTCCATAGTTCAACATCTTTCGACATTGAACATCTGAGCTGGGAGAAAGAAATATGAGGAACTAGGTTATGGTCTGCATTTGTTTAACTGATATCTTATTAACAGATGAATTTGAGAAGTCTTCACTTAAGAAAATACTTTTTTTTTCTCCAAATTGTTTTAAGCAAATGATATTGGTGAGTATAGCAGAGTATTGTATGAATTGTACCAAAATCATGATTTTTCTATAGAAAAATAACAGAATGGAGTAGAAAGAATATAAAACCAGTGGTTTAAAACCTCACCAGAAGAAGGATCCTATTAACAGCTAGAAAACAATACACTTGCAATTGAAAATCAACAAGCACTAGTGACCTATGAATGCTAGTGATCAAGGTCTGTCTTGCACTAGTGACAGAAAAAAAAAAGACATAGAAAATAGTTTGTAATCAGCCTTACACACTTTCTTAACCTCAGAGAAAACAGGACTTCCAGTCACAAACATATGTAGGAATTCCTAGTATAGTGTGTATATATTTTCAGTTAGTTAGTGCAGTTCTAGAAACATAGCAAAATGCAACTGGAACAGCTGTCCCAGGGAGTTAAGCCTACGGGCTAAGGAGAAGGAAATAAAGCCTGTATTCAAAGAAAAAAAAAGGGTTTATAATATTACCTTGTGGGAGAAACAAAAAATAATATAAAATGATTTCTACACATAGGAAAACAGTGACGGGCAAAATTTATTATTTATTTTACAATAAAACCTTTCTTTCTGAAAACAGTATGACATTGGTTGAGTTCTGGCTATAGTAAAACCTAATTGGAAATCTATGTGTGGTTTTACAGGATATGGGTTATCATGCTGCCTTTTAGCTTGATGTTTTTTCCTTTTGGGACACTGAATGGTTACTAGCAATGCCTCATGAGTAAATTTACTTTATTTGTACTGCTTACTATCATTTGTAGTTTGTCATTATTTGAAGTTTGGTATAAGTCTCAATTGAAACATTAAACTTTTTATGAACTGGAAATCTTGGAAATCCTTCAGAGGAAGACTTTTATTTATGATATTGTAGTCAGTGTTTCCATTATATCCCCCTGTTTTCAAGGATTTATAGCTTAGTTGTAAAATTTCTTTCTGGACTGAAACTTGGCATAAGGGACTGAACCCAAAGAATGATGTTTTAGTCCAATTTGAAAATAAGTCTGGTCACACTTAAACTGCAGGATATATATAAAAAAGAAATATTTAGACTTTCTTCTGCTACATTATTATGCTGCATTGTATTGTATCATTTTCTATGATTAATTCTGTATTAATATTAATGTTATATTTCAAACAACTTTTTAATCCCATACTTCTGCATCTTTGCTTCAAGAATAATTACCTTTATATTTACTTAGATTGAGGCCATATTAAGCAAGATTAGAGTCAACAGAGTTAGGGCATATTAATTTTTCTAGAAAATTGTATGGGAGATAGTGATACTGTAGATTTCCCATGCTTTTCAAGATCTACAGTTCCTTGCTCAGCCTTTTGGCTTCCTGTGTTTCATTGGAATATCACTATAGTGATAATTAAGAAGATTATTATTGCAAATTTACTACTTTTGGTGCTATCTTTGGAAGCTATAGACTAGTAATTAATTAAATTTACTTCTTTTATCTTGTCTAGTCAAAGAACAGTACAGATTGAAAGAATATGTGGTTTGCAAGCACTTTCATTAAACAACTACTCTTAACGAGAACTTTATTTCAAAAAAAATCTTTTGTTTAAACTAAGATTTAATTACAAAATTGACTCTCAAAAGCAAAAAAGTGAATCTCTGGAGCTATGTGATTCCTGTTATTACTGAGGGGCTTTGTGTAGTAAGACTTAAACAGAATTCTATGAGAATGGAAACATGGTAAAGTAATCCCAGGCACATCTCTTTAGACTTCTATAATCTCTTTAGGATGCTGGAAGGACTGTCTTTTCTTGTCATCTCTCATATTTTAACTGAAAGGAAATCAATGTGGACTCATGCGCTAGTAGTTTTCAGTCAGGCTGCTCATGACAGATATAAGTTCCTGCTTCTTTGGCCTTGCCATCCATAGGATGATACAGAGGACATAAAACATTAAAAGCATTAAAAATATTTTAATTATAAAGAAATAGAGGCTTCATTGTCAATTCAACAAAGTCTAACAATATGTCTAAGGGAAAATAAAATCTTACTTGCCTTTCAAATTAACATGCAGTGTTCAAAAGGTACAACTGAAAAGAACCTGAGACGATGAGAGAAGAGAATGATCCCTGAACCGGTCTTACAGACAGTATACTGAGATGCTGGAGGATGCTAAAGGACTGACTGGTTGATAGTCTCCTATTTTATGTAGTACTTTAATGTCTGCGTGTGATGTTACACTAGATATAAAGGAGTATTCTCTACTTCTTTGTTTTCTTGCATATGTGATATCTCCTCAACACCTTGGCAATAAAGAATCATAGACTATGTTGTCTCTTGGCTGAACTACATAAGGCTGCTAGATGCAATGTGTTGCTTGGATGGAGGTGTAGTTGCTCACAAGTGAACTGGGTATCACAAATTCCCATTATAATCACAGAATCATTAAAGGTTGGAAGGGACCTCTAGAGATTATCTTATCCAACCCCTCTGCTCCAGCAGGGACACTTAAAGCACAGGGCACAGGATAGCATCCAGGTAGGCTGGGAAGACCTCCAGGGAAGGAGATTCTACAACCCCTCCGGGCAGTCTGTTCCAGTGCTTTGTCACTCTCACAGTCAAGAAATTCTTCTTCACATAGTCAATAGACCTCTAGTTGAGACAGGCTGTAGAATGAAATTCAGTTTTCTACACATGGGCATCTAGTGCCAACCCAGATCTTGCATGCTGGATAACCAAACCAAGTTTTCCTGCACGGTTTGCAGCATCAGTTCCTGAGGGACACAACTATCCTGCAAACACTGCTATATCTGTCATCTTGAATATCTGAGGACCGGATTCTCAAATGGCTTGTGACTGTGTCTGGGCCTCCACTGAGCAGCAGAAAATTATTTATCGGACAATAGGTAGTTGTACATTTGTGAGAAAGATGAATAGGTCTCTGAGATCCACTCACAGTATTGAGCAGGGAAGTGGATACTTGGATTTGGATAAATATAGGTATTTCGTTGCTGGATGAAAAATTCTTGGTCATTTGAAAAGAACTATGGTAGTGCTAAGAATCTGTTTCAGGTAGGATGTGATGAGGCCACAGAAAAAAAATAGAGTAAAATATCTCCTCACTTTATTTTTGTGAATAAATCAAAATTATATTTAAATCATTATTAGTTCAATAAAACAAATGAATATGGTACATAAATTGCCCCAAAATAATCAAGTATATCTGATGTAAGAAATTATTTGTCAAAGAAAGTAGAGAATAATTTAGAAATTTGGGAAGGGACCCGTTAAAGAGGAAGTTAAACACATAGTCCTGAGAATGGAAAATTGTTCTTTGGGGAGTTTCCTAGAAAAGTTCAACAAAGATCACTGTCAAGACTGATCACAGTTAATATTTTTATTGGTGCTTTCTGCTAATACAAGTGTGTGATTCAAAATAAGTATTGGCAATGTAGGATGAAGGCAGAACAGGCAGATCTGGTGAAGGAGGATTCTAAGAATTTCTGCTGCGCTCTTCAGGGATGTTAATAAAAATGCCTAAGAAGGGAAGACAGGATGTGTTAATTAATCATAGAAGAGTGATACATTATTGAAAAAAACATATGATTTACAGAGTACATCAGATGTACCAAGAGTCACATGAGTCTGATGAGATTTCTATTGCATTATGTACACTTTTCTCCATCCATTTGTATTGTATTAAACTGAAAAATCATAAGAGGGAAAAGTAGGATGATGAGGAAAATAGGAATTTGTCTTCTGAGAGGAAATTGAATGAACATGACATTTAACTTAGCAAAATGAAGGCTGAGATGAGGATATGATTGCTGTCTTTAAGTGTATTAGACAATTAACACCAGAAAGGGAAATAGCTAGGTTAAGGAACAATGTTGGCAGAAAAACTAAATGGATGTAAAATGGCCAGGAAGCTGTTATGCCTGGAAATGAGGAAAAAGAAGACTTAGACATTGGAGTAGTGGGGCTCCAAAATGGATTAGGGTGGTTAAAATAAACAAATCCATTTTTCAATACTGCTTAATAAGTTTAAGAGGGAGATTCTATGATATGGCTGTCTGCAACAGCAGGAAGACGAATCTGATGAGCAGCTATGCGACCCCTTTCTGTTTTAAGTAAATGGCCTGATTTTGAAAATTTCTGAGTGCTTGCAGCTCCCATTGTTATGCTTCCCTTTGTGTCCCTCATTTCCCTATGACATACTCAGAAGCCAAAACTGGATTGTTGGCAAAGTCTTTAGCAAATCATAGTATTGCATTATGATTGTTAGGAAGAGTATATTCTAAGTCTATGACAAAAAATAATTGGTAACCATTTATATTATCACTGTGAGGTATCTGATTAATTTAGAGTTACAGTTGCTAGCTTGGGTACATTACATTAGGTATTCTGCTAGTACCTAATTATATCAGGTATTCTGCTAATGTAAGTCATAAAAAGCATGGAAACAATCATTTAAAATATTTCTATATCATCTGAATTCTATTAGTGTATTCTTCTTCTTGGTCTCAGTGGCTCAATTTCACTATTCCACAGCGCAAGTCTCTACTCTGCACCTTGAGGAGGCAATGGACAGTTTTATTTCCACAATATTTCACATATATGCATTTTAGAGGTTGTTAAAGGTTCAATGTGGCTTTTACGAATCATACAGTATATAATTTAGCATTTACATATATGAATGAAGTCTAATGTTGGCTTTTAAGTGGGAGCTTTTTTATTTTTTTTTAGTTGTATTTGACAAATAGAGTGATTTCGGTTAATAGTTGTTTTAAATTTGGGACTATCTTTTGTGTTCAATTGATGAAATCTATAGATGATTGTGTACTTGGTCTATTATCCTTATGATGTAAGCTGAGGCTGCATAATAATTAATCAGAATGAGGGTGAAGATATAGAGCTTTCTTATTACCTTCCTTTTGAGGTCATAAGGAATAGTGGAAACCTCTATTTTCTGGTTTTTTTTTTGATATTTTTCTATTGGTGAGGTTATGTAGTCTGGCAAGATAAGGCAAAATTAATGAAGTTCAAGAGTTAGAATACCACCCAGAATGACAGTTATTTGTACTGATAGTTATCATTTACTCTCTGTTCCCTAGCTTTTTCTTGTCTTCTTTTCACTTGACTTTACTTTCCTTTGTACCTGTAATTTGCAAACTGAAGCACAGGAGGTTCCACCTGCAGGTGAGGGGGAACTTCTTTACAGTGAGGGTGACAGAGCAGTGGAA
>JAUBOD010001009.1:872666-891741 GCA_032353885.1 Nothura maculosa
ACCTCCCTTGACCTGCTGGAGACGCTCTTCTTAATGCACCCCAGGATCCCACTGGCTTTCTTGGCCACCAGGGCACACTGCTGTCTCATGGCCAACTTGTCGTCCACCATGACACCCAGGTCCCTCTCTGCAGGGCTGCTCTCCAGCAGGTCAACCCCCAATCTGTACTGGCATCCAGGGTTATTCCTCCCCAAGTGCAAGACCCTGCAATTGCCCTTGTTGAACTTCATTAGCTTTCCCCCCACCTTCACATCTTCAACAAGTCCCTCTCTGTTTGTTAGGACGAGGTCCAGAAGCCCACCTCTCCTTGTCAGCTCCTCCACAACCTGTGTCAAAAAGTTGTCATCCACGCAGTGCAGAAACCTCCAGAACTGTTTATGCGTCACTGTGCTGTCTTTCCAGCTGATGTCAGGGAAGTTAATGTCCCCCATGAGAACCAGGGCCTTTGACCATGAGGCAACTTCCAGCTACCTGTAGAAGGCCTTGTCAGCTGCCTCCGCCTAGTCAGGTGGCCTGTAACAGACATCCACGACAGTGTCTCTCACCTTGGCCTGCCCTTTAACCCTTACCCATAAGGTCTCCACCTGTTCATCATCCACTCCCAGGCTGAACTCCATGCATTGCAGTTGCTCCCTCACATACAGAGCAACTCCACCACCTCTCCTTCCCAGCCTGTCCTTCCTAAAGTGCACATAGCCCTCTGTGACAGTGCTGCAGTCGTTAGAGCTATCCCACTATGTTTCTGTGATTTCTATGAGATCGTGTTGCTGGGACTGCACACGGATCTCCAGCTCGTCTTGCTTATTTCACGTGCTTCACGCATTGGTGTATAAGCATTTTAGGGAGGTAATTGAGCCTGAACTTTTCCCAGGAGGCATGAGAGAGGACCGTCTATAATCATGTCCTAGCTGTACTTCCTAGCTGGTGGTCATCAGAGTCCTGTGGTCATAGAATCCAAAACCTTGCTGCCAGCACCAGCAGTGCAGCCAGTTGTTGATTTCACATATCCATTTGCTCCTCCTTAAATCCATCCCCCTCGTTGGAAGGATGGAGGAGAACACTACCTGTGCTCCCATCTCTTTTACAGACACTCCTAGGGCTCTGTAATCTTGCTTTATTTTGGTGAGTTTCCCCATGGCATCATTAGCACCCCCGTGAAAAAGCAGTAGGGGATAGTAGTCAGTGTTTCAGAGTAACTGAGGGAGCCTCTTTATAACATCCCTTATTCGAGCCCCTAGCAAGCAGTAGACCTCCCTGGATAAGGGGTCGGGTCTGTAGATGGGTGCCTCTGTGGCCTGCAGCAGGGAATCACCTGTAACAATCACCTGCTGCTTCTTCCAGGAGCTCCTTTTCTCCTTAGGGGGAGCAGTCTCAGGGTGTGCAGCTGATACTCTCTCTGCAGACTGCCACCTAGATGGGCCTTGGTTGACGTCCTCATCTAACTGCTCCCCAAGATCCAAGGCCTCATATCTGTTAGATGTGGTCACTGGTGGAGGTGGAGTGGGCTGGGGAAGGGTTGTCCTGCCACCTCGAACAGGGACCCTTTTCCGTTGTTGTTCATGCTTAGATATTGTTAATTCTCTTCCCTCTGCCCTGTGGCAAGAGGGTGCTGTTTTTTCAGATTGAACTGGGATGTTTTCTGGGCCCCTATTATGAAGAGGCTTTCAGGCTTAGTTTAAGTCTGCTGCATGGAAAACAGGAAGCTGATCTGTGCAAAGTGCATGAGATTTCCAAAATTTTTACGAATTAATTGGCAAAAAATTGAAGAGTTGAAATTTGGAGTGTCAAACCTGAGATCTCTCAGGGTTAGCTTCACTGTTCTATTGCAGATTTGCTGCCTGACCTAGGACAAGTCAGCTTCTGTGAAAGATTTCTTCACCAGTACAGTGGCTGTTGCAGAACTTCCGTATCAGATAATGGTATAAGGTTCTGTCATGTTTTGAGAATGAGAGACCTATAAATTTTTTAGGCAGAGTGACATATAAGTGTTTGAAGCTCTTGCAAAACCAAGATCTCCAGAGCTGATTCAGAGTATCTCTGCAGTGAAGCTGGCAGGGCTACTTCACAATATAGTCCCAGGCTATTTCACAGTACAGATACAAGCTGTTTCTTAGAAGGAGGATTTAGGCAACAACAGGATGACCTAACTGAAAGAAATGGACGAAGAAGTACTTCATCTGTCTTTTCTGTTTGTTTCAGAATGAAGGAAACTGTGGTCTTCAAGTATGTTCCTTTTACCTCTAAACAATCTTTGACACTGTTGAAATTTCAACTGATGATGGTCCTTGCAAAATAGTTGGTACAATGGGTTAGAGGATTGCGTTGAATCTGTTAACTTCAATTCCTGGTGTAGGCAGCTCTGCTGCAGGGCTGCTAGTTCTGTTTCAGTGATATTAATGACAGACCAGTTGGGCAGACTGGCTTTGATCTCACTTTTATGTTGTTTTGCCATAATATATGTTGACTTTATTGGTCCAGTTAAAATTACAGTCCTCCCTTTTCATGTCTGTAGGATACAGCAAACATATAGCAACTTTAAGTTAAGCATTTTCACTTATAGTTGTTTTAAAAATTCTTGTTTTAATGTCCCCAAAACAATTTTATAAAGTGTAATTTACTATTGACCTTGCCTGTCACTTATGTAAAAAAACATTTTAAAAGTCAAAGATTAAAAAGGTATTAGTCAGGTTTATGTCATGTTACATTAAGCTGTGTGCAACATTGGTTACAAATGTATTTTAGTAGGTCAAATTTTAATAAAATTCTACTTTCTTTTCTAGGATCTCTTATTATGTTTTGTGATTTTGCTCTATACAGTCCAGTTAGAAAGGACCAAATCTCTACATTTAGAAAAGATCAGTGTGAAGATAAACTTAGAGCTGATTTCATGAATGTCTTTAGGGCATAAAATGAGTGATATTGTCAGAATATGTCAGAATTTCAATACTCCTTGATAGTCAATCAATCAACTGCATCACAGTAATTATGCAAGGGTAATTTATACTATTATTAATATTTCAACCAGATGAGCAGGGGTGTGACTGAACTGTTTCCTCCATCTGGACACTGCAGAATTTCAGATGGTCTTAAGCTATTCATACATCTTGAATATGAGCTCAGTTCTGACAAAATACTCACAGACAGCTCTGCTTTCTAATATCAGACTTAAAGTGTGAATGTAATTACCTGTACTGGCCAATTACCAATTTTATATATAATTATGTTTATTCTTTTATTATTGTCCTCATAATTTTGAAGTTCAGTCTAGAGAGGAAGAAGCTGCCCAGGGAAGGACACGTAACCTAAAAGGGCTATGTTCATTAAAAGCAAGATCTTAACTGCCTTGTGACTTTTTATACCTTTTAATAACTCATATGAGTCAATTGTTTCATAATGTGAGTGCCCTTCATTAATATGTATGAACATAAACCCCAAATATTGTCTCTTTTTTGCAAGTCTCTAAGCATAATATATTTAAGATCCTATTATAAACAATCTATCCTGGCTGTTGTCTCTAAGCATGAGGAGGACAAGAAAGTGCTGAGGAGCAGTCAGCATAGATTTACCAAGGGGAAATCATCCTTAACCAACCTGATAGCCTTCTATGATTAAATGACTGGCTGGGTAGATGAGGGGAGTGCAGTGGATGTCATCTATCTGAATTTCAGCAAGGCTTTTTACACTGTCCCTCCCAGTATTCTTCTGGGCAAGTTTCAAAAGTGTGGGTTAGATGAGGAGATGGTGAGGTGAATTGAGAACTGGCTGAATGGTCAAGCTCAGAGGGTGGTGATCAATGGCGCAGAGCCTAGTTGGAAGCCTGTAGTTAGCAGTCCCCTAGCAGTCCTCCAGCAGTCCCCCAGGAGTCAGTTCATGGTCCAGTCCTGTTCAATTTACTCATCAACGACCTGGATGAAGGGACAGAGTGCCCCTGCACGAAGTTTGCTGATGATACGAAAGTGGAAGGAGTAGCTGATACCCTACGAGGCTGTGCAGCTATCCAGAGGCACCTGGGCAGACTGGACAACTAGGCAGTGAGAAACCTCATGAAGTTCAACAAGGGAAAGTGAAGGGTCCTGCATTTGGGGAGCAATAACCCCAGACACCAGTACAGGCTGGGAACTGACCTTCTGGATCTGCAGATAAGGCCCTGGGTGTCATGGTGGATGACAAGTTAACCATGAGGCAGCAGTGTGTCCTCATGGTCAAGAAGGCCAATAGGATTCTGCAGTGCATTAAGAAGAGTGTCTCCAGCAGGTCGAGGGAGGTGATCATCCCCCTCTGCACAGCCCTGATGAGGCCGTATCTGGATCACTGTGTGCAGTTCTGGGCTCCTCAGTGCAAGGAAACATAGAACTAGTGGAGAGAGTCTAGCACAGGGCTGCAAGGATGACTAGGGATCTGGAACATCTGCCATCTATGAGCAAAGGTTGAGAGAGCTGGACCTGTTCAACCTGGAGAAGGCTGAGAGGGAATCTAATCAGTGTATACAAATACCTCAAGGGAGGGAGTGAGGAGGATGAGGCCGGCCTCTTTTCAGTGGTGGCCACTGATAGGGCAAGAGGAAATAGCCACAAACTGAAGCATCAAAAGTTCCACACGAACTTAAGGAAAAATTTCTTAACGATGAGAGTGACAGAGCCCTGGACCAGGCTGCCAAGGGAGAATGTGAATCAACTTGGCTGGAGATCTTTAAAATCCATTTTAACACTACCCTGTGCCACATGCTCTAGGTGACCCTACGTGTGCAGGGGCGGGGTTGGACTACATGAACTCTAAAGGTCCCTTCCAGCTTCTGTGATTCTATGATTCTATTCTTTCACCTTGTTAAAGCAGTCCTTACTATAGTTTTGGTCAGAGCAGGTTTCATGCACAGGTATTGGCAGAGGTCAGGGATCATTCCCAGTTGTCAGTCCAGTTGTAGCCATGATATTTCCATATCTCAGGTCTAGACAGCTTTTCCAAGCATATTTAATTATTAAAATACATGTGGGAGCTGACCAAATAATTTTGTTATTGATTGTTAGGTGACTCTGCCTTAGCTAGATAGTGCGTTTAGGTCTTAGGAAGCTGTGTGTTTGTGGGAATAGCAAACAGACTGGAGGAGGGATTTCTACATTAGAAGCTTTTGCAAGGTTATTCTTATCTGGAATAATTGGTTTATATAGGGGAGGGCCACAGAAAGCAAGACAAGTTAGTTCTGAAAGATTTATTTTGTATTATCTCTCTGAGATACTCAATAGAAAGATGTAAATATGTATGACATTCATTGTCTTCAATAAGTTTGTTTATCAAAACAAATAACAGATAATTTTCTTTTCTAACACTAAGGGAACTAAAGGAACTACTAAGCTAACTAATGCTAAAGGAACTACTCAGCAGATTTCATCCATAAGTACATGATACACTTGCTGCATAGTAGAGATCATAAACACTCTGCACTAATTGCAGCAGAAACCAAAATAGGCTATACACATATTTTAGGAATATACACGTATTTTAGGAATGATAGACACTTTAAAATAAATGTCACATTTATATCTGTTTCTAAATCTTTTTTACAGTCTTTTTAAGTCAGTAAATGTAGCTATGGTCCTTCCATTTATCCACTTATACTATTCTCCTTGGTCTTGGTAATGTTGAATTGCCTAGGAAATAGTGAGGAAAGATGTTAATCTATGCTAAAAGGCAAGATAGAGCAGGCCAGAAGCTCTTGTCAAAAGGATCTTCTTTGTATGTTTAGTTGTAAACTTTATCTGTAAACATACAATACCAGTGTAAAGTGACAATATACTAACTCCTTGAATATATTGTAGAAGAAACAGTTATTCCCTTTCCAGTTATTTTTCAGTGAAGCTGAACTTCTTTGATATTTAGAGAAAGCAAAAATGAACTGCTGCTAAAACCAGAGGTTTTTGTATTTACTTATATGCATTTTAGACCTGTATATTTTTGTGCATTTCATTTCTTACAAGCCTTCAAAACACATGCCAGTTTGACAGAAAATGAACAATTACAAAAGCTCTTTTTTTTTGTCCAAGGAAGAGGAAGGCTCTTTCAATGTATTTTAAAAAGGCTTGAGTAGTTTGTGTCTCAGTTATATAAATTTTATTCTCCAGAGACAGAAGCTATAATTTCAGAACAACTAACTGAATCTTTTATCATGCCAAATCTTTGCCCAAATTCATGTTAAACTTTTGCTTTTGTTGTGGAAAACATCCTTCAGGAAATTGGTACTAATTAGCTGCATGTAACAACGACACCAAGAGCATGAATATCTGTTCATTTTCTTCCATGAAAGCATGAATGTTATTTGTACAGAAAGAATGTTTGAAAAGGCAGAAAAGAGTTTTTGTAACAAAATATCTTAGGCAGATCTTGGCTTATATATGTTTTCCATGATAATGGAATATAATTCTCCCTATTTGCTTTCCCTTTAAACATTCATGTTACTGTATTCCCTCTCTCTTTCTTATAATCTTAAATGCAGATAAAGTCTATAAAAATTTGATTCTATGTCACAATTCAAAGAATTCTGTTTAAAATGTCAGAAGAGGAAAAAGTATTTTTCATTGTACATACAAGTTCAATTTGTATATGCCTATTGAATGATCTCTCTAAAAGGAATAATCTGATCTACCTTTGATCATCTCATTGTCTTTGATTTTGGAGCAAACACCTCAAGGAGGATGAGGTGATGAATAAAGAACTTGAAAAAGTCATTTACATTATGGTTAATTCACAATGTACTCTTTGCAACTAGAAAGATTGGGTCATTAAACTATTAAAAAGTGACCATAGCATGATCATTTCTGAGATTTCTATTTTTATACAGTTGGATCTCTGTTCCAGTAATAAGGGAATGACCGAACAACAGAGACTCAATGGAAAAAGAAATAATAAAGACATAGCAATATGTGACTTACACCATAAATTATGTCACTGGCAAAGGTGGTTGATACAGTAAAAAATAACTAATTAGCAAGAATTCATTTGCAAGTTGCTTATGTTAATACGGATTCTGTATTATTGCGGAACAATGTTGCCTGGAAGTGGAAGGAAACAGTCACCATAGACCTTGGTTGAATATCAACAATAAGATAAAGTAACAGTGATTAAAATTCTGTTTAAAGAACCAGACCTTCTTTCAAGGTTGTGAAATACTTGTGTAGCTCAACAACTGGAAAATATCTCCATTTCTTTCCACACTATTTATGTCATCTGCTTGTGGGAAGAGGATTTCATTAATTTTCTTGGTCACTGGAAGTTTTTCAGAGTATGAAGTGATCTTGATTTTCTCAAGGAGGCAGTGATATCAGAATACTAGTAAGTTTATCTGTAAGTCATAAAAGTTACTCCTTTCTAAACTCAAGAGTCAATGCACACATATAACCTACTGCTAAATTAATTTAAAATTTAAATAGAACAAATGAAATATGTCCATGAAATACAACAAAATATCTCAGAAAAAATAACAGTTTTTTATATGCTGGTGTATAGCTTTAATGAGTGAATTGTTTGTTGCCGTACAAGGAGTCCGAGTTTCTGAGGTCAGTGTTCACATTGAGTGAAGAGTTACACCACAGCCCTTCACTGCAGTTACGCTTCCTAGGAATAGAAGAGTCAAAGTAAGTTAGAGGTTTTTTGCGGGGGGAAAGAAGTTCTATTAATAAATGATTTTGAAGTGTTAGTACTCCTTTATTGAGAGAGAATAAAGATGAGTGAACTAGAAAAGTAAAATCAAAAGCTTCAGTTTGCAAGGCAAATTACAGTGGCAACCAATATTATGAGGCAAAACTTTCCATCCATGTACGTGCTCACTCTTCTAGATAACACTTCTTTCCCAATGAAATTCATCTTATTGCAGAGATTTGAGAATATTAGATAGATTTTTATTTGTATAATGAACATGGTTTCATGTTCCTAGTTCTACAATGTCCAAGTTTTTGAAGTGAAGGGTTGTTATTTTGGATTTCTTGTGCCATAGTATGTATCATGCCGTTTTGTTATCATTTTAATGTTATCACATTAAAAACAACAACAACAAAAAACAATAGAATTCTAAGCTCAGGTATCACAATAGTGAGAAATAGGAAATTTGCTTTAAATTAAGATTATGTATGATGACATTCTCATTGTCCAAAAATAAAATAGAAAAGTAGAATAAATGGTAGCTCTTTTCCCATTTCTTTCCATCAATATATATTCCATTGAAATCTAACAAGCTTAACTGCGAATTTCTATGATTTATGTATTAATCAGTATGTTCAGGATTGGTAGCATATCTGGGAAAATATAATACACAACATTAATAAATTGTGTAAGAATATTCAGTCTTGAAATAAAATGTAGAATCAGAATAATTATGGTTGGAAAAGACATTCAAGATCATTGAGTCCAGCTCTTCAACATTATGCCTGTTGAACCACCATAGAAACACAGAATTTTCAAGGTTGGAAGGGACCTCTAGAGAGCATCTAGTCCAACCTCTCTGCTCCAGAAGGGACACCTAGAGCATGTGACACAGGGTGGTATCCAGGTGGGTTTTGAAGACCTCCAGAGAAGGAGACTTCACAACCTCCCTAGGCAAACTGCTCCAGGGCTCTGGATCCTCACTGGAAATAAGTTCTTCCTCATATGCAGATGGAACTTCCTATGCTTCAACTTATACCCATAGTCTCTTGTCCTATCACTGGTGTGATGCAGGCCAGGATCTCACTGGCCTTCTTGGCCATGAAGACACATGCTGACCATGTCCCTAAGTGCCTCATCTACAAGTTTCTTGAAGAATTGCCAGGGATGATGACTCCACCACTTCCTTGGACAATCTATTCCAATGCTTGACAATTCTTTCTGTATAGATTTTTTTTCCTAATATCTAACCTGAACCTCCTACAGTTCAACTTCAGGCATTTCTTCTTGTCCTATTGGTAGTTATTCTGCAGAAGACATCAATTTCAGCTTCACTACAGCCTCCTTTCAGGTAAATGGGGAGAGCGATAAGGTCTCCCCTGAGACTCCTCTTCTTCAGAGTAAATAACACCAGCTCTCTCAGCTGCTCCTCACAAGGTCTATGCTTCAGCCCCTTCACCAGCTCTGTTGCCTTTCTTTGGACATGTTTCAGGACCTCAATGTCTTTCTTGTGGTGAGGCCCAAAATTGAATACAGTATTCGAGGTATGACTTCATGAGCACCAAGTACAGGGAATGATCCCTTCCCTGGTCCTGCTGGCTACATTATTCCTAATATGAGTGAGGATGCCATTGGTCTTCTTGGCCAGTGTTCAGCTGGCTATTGACCAGCACCCTCGGATCCCTTTCTGCCACATAGCTCTCCAGCCACTCTGTGCCAAGCCTGCAGGGGGTTGTTATGACGAGAGCGCAGTACTCAGCACTTGGCCTGTTGAACCTCATGGCTGGTTTCAGCCCATCAATCCAGCCTTTGCATATTCCTCTCCAGAGCCTGCCTACCCTCAGCAGATCAACTCTTCCTTCCAGAAAACAGGAAGAAATGCTGTGGTATTCCTTGCCAGAACTCAAATCACAAATTTCTTGATTGACTCAAAAAATACTTTCAGTATAAAAAAAAGATATTTGGAAATTGTTTCATTTTGTTTGATATTTCTGATATGTTTTCTCTAGTGCCTATGCTTGATCAAATGGAGATACTCATAAAATTTCTAGACACTTTGAACCTATGTGTTTACTGATTTGACTGAGTTGTCAAGCTGTGGGACGCACAAGGCCAGGCACAGAAAAGCTCTGTTTCTGTCTTTAGTAACAATTTCTCAAGACTGCCACAAAGACAGCAGCTGTTACAGCTTTCTCTCTTTCTTCCCTTTCTCTTCTGTTGTAAAATGGAGGAAACCACTGAAAAAGAGAGAAAATAGGAAATCTAATGGAAATATTCAGAACCAGGATAGCATGTCTAATTTTCATGAACAGAATACTATTCAATTAGATATGGTTAACAAGAAGGGAAATCTTCAAAACAAGTGGGAAGTCCCAAGATGATTCTTCCAGTCTTGGAGAGTAAACTTCTCTAAATCTGTAGTTATTATCTGCTTCCTATTTGATTTGTTTTTGTAGGTCTTATCCATAAAATAAGAACTATGGAGCTTGAGGAAGTTATCAGTCTGGGGTGCAGATGTAACTTTATCTCCCTCAGTGTCTGTTGCACCATATTTGTAATACTAACATCTGTGATTCTACCAGCAAACTGGAATACTCAGAGGTGGGAATATTTATTGAAGATATCCTGTTTAAAATAATATCTATCTATCTATATATATATATATTTAATTGCAGTAGTGCCTATTAGGCATAGTGCCTACCTGAGACCACTAAGGTTTCCTTATTTTCATTGTCGTGGGATGTGAACAGGCACTGAGGATGGATCTTGTTGGTTTGCCAAATAAACACGACAATGTGGTAACTGGCAGTGCAATAATTATTCATAAGGTTCATAATATTATGTGAAGAGGGAAATGTGTTAGTAGAAGGAGAAATGTAACAAAAAGAAAACCAGAGTGAGTAGTAAGCTTTCCAATGACTGTAGAGGATTTTGGAGCAAGCCCAATACACAAAGACTACACCTGTATTATTCAGTTGAGCAAAGACAGTCAACAGCATTCTCTATGTAGTTAAATTATTAGAATGGTCAGTAAAATGGTTTTGGCTGTGGTCAACTCTTTTTCTTCCATAAAACTTCTGAGTATGATTCGCATATCAACACAATAAATGACTGTTCACAATAAGAAGTTTGAATGTGACTGCTCTGTTTTAGAGGGCAAGAGACTTTAATAATATGAATGTGGAATGGTCTATTCCAGTTGGCCTCAGTGCCAGAGAACAGTTCTAGGCATGTTTGATTTACGATACAGACACAGCTGCAGACAGTCAAGTTGGAGAGATTCTGCAAAGCAAAAGGCTGAAGGACGATAGGACAAACTGCTAAGCAACAAAATGTAAGGAAAATACAATTCAAAACCAGAGTCAGCTTCTATGACCCATGTAGGGTAGGTTGTAAGAGAAAACTTACTTGGCTTCCCCTGCCTCTCTTCTGTAATCCCAACTTTTTGGCATGTGAAGAAAATTCTAGGATTGTTGGCTTCTCAACTCAGAAATATGATGACAGAAGATGTCATATCTAGGGTGTATAAATAATATATGTAACATAATATATAATATAATATTTCTATAAACATATGATATATTTATATTATATATATAATATATAATTATTTATATAAATATATAATAAATATTATGTATGAGGTCTACAAGGTACAATTAAACTTTTAGCTTTGGAGAATCCTCCTTTCGTGGCTTGTACTTAAATTATATAATGCGAAGACTTTCATAGAATAGGAAGTAATTCTTCCAACATCATAACAAGATGAGCAAGTGTTAGATGAGATGATGAGAAAAATAAATATCTGAGGTGTGCTGGAAACTATTCTTCCTGGAAAACAGGGAAGGTGTATGCTATTCATTCCTTCCTTAAAAAATAAAAGCAACTATTGTAGACTTTATTCATCTCTTTCCTACTTTCATTATGCTACCTACTTTTTAAGTACTTAATGATAAAATGTAGCTTTTCTTAATCACTATACTCGTAATCACTATACTCTTTTTTCTTTCTTTTTGCTTAATCCAGTTTCTCAAGTGCTCCGTACTGGAGCTTATTGAAATCACTGCAGAAATCACTGCAGACAAATAAGAAAAAGCATTCCAAAGGTGCTCTCTGCTTTCTTTGCAGATGGAAAGGGAGAAGAGTGTAGATACATCCAGATTCAACCATACGTCAAAATGCTTAACACTAAATATTGCAGTCAATCCCTTAAGGAAAGAGCTAGTAGCCATAGTTCATGAAAACACTGTGATATGATAGTTTTCTTAAACCAGATAAGCTATTTATTACTACCTTTCATTGTATATACCTATGTATTATTTACATGCTTACTTGAAGCTATCATTATTTATCTCAAATAATATACAGCTTGTGTGCATTTTAATACCTCTAAGGCTTTGAATTCATCAAAAATCAGATCAGACTTGAAAGGAGACACTTTTTAAGGGGAGAAAGCTATTTATTTATAACTTATGCACATAGTTAAAGAAATATTCCATTATATTCCCCACTTCTGATAATGAACAATATATTTGTTTCATTCCTCATTCAGCTCAGTAAAAAAATGCTAATGGACAAAACAGTGGATGATATCAAGGTTTGATGGAATATTTTAAAAGCAGAAAAATTTTTTTATATACTTCAATGACAATCCTTTCTCAAAATTCTTATCTTATTAACAATGTCATAATGTTGGCCCTGAAAAAGTGCTAAGTGTATTTTCTCCAGTCTCAGATAGGCAGCAAGCTTTCTATGTATCTTCTTGGGCCCTAGTTCTTAAGTTGAGCTACAAAACATTTACTAACGCAAATCTGTTTTTTCTCTCTCTCTCTCTCTCTTTCTTTGTTTTTTTTTTTTTTTATCCTAGAAATGTAGCAGTCTTCAGACCATCTTTCTGGAATTACCTCTGCTTGCTTCTAGGCTGTGAGGCAAGCATTTTGCACATTAAAAGCAAATTTCCAACAGACTTCAAGGAAGCTGGGAGCCATCATGCAACAGAATTTCATAAGACTCAACTGACTTCCACTTGAATGGGAGATGAAACAGATGTAGAGGGGCACGTTGTAAAGAGACAAAATTATTTCATTTAGAATTTTTGTACATAATTAAAGAAATATTCCATTATTCATGTGCATGAATGCCAACTTTTTGTACTATGATTAACAATGGTTGGGTACCACCCAAATGAAATTTCTGGCTACTCCTGGCTATCTGACTTAAATGCAATGAAACACAATGTGCCAGTTTCTTGCAATACCGTATGTGTATGCCAAGGATGATCTTTCTACATCATATGCAGTTATTTTACATGGGTTGGGTTTTGGAGGGAGGGGATCCATTAGAGAAAGTCCACACTACTATTAGGAAACTTTTCTAATCATACAATGGTGTCAGTGTAATATATGCAAGAAAAAAAACAAAACACCCTGACACTGATTATAAGGACCTATGAGCATTGCTTCACGCATTGTCTAAACTTGCACAAGAATAACTTCTACAGTCAGAGCTCTTGAGGATGTGCTCTGAGCAGAACTACACTGCCCTCTGTCCCACAAGCACTCAGAAATAGATGGGTAGACACATGTTTCCTCAGCCCCATACAGTCCCACTGAGACTATGACCCTTTTCTCCGTCTCTGCTTTCCTGGTAACTTCTCTCTTCTGGGCAATCTCTTTTAAGGTTCTAGTAAAGATACTGACCCTAGAATATGGCTTTAGCCATCCTATAGCGGTTTCAACCTCCTCTATCACATTAGATACAAAATATTACTATTCCATATGGGTCTTTATAGCTTTATATCACTTAATCTTCCTTCTCCTTCTTAGCATCTGGAAATAGATGTTTTTTTCTCCAGTTGGCTGTGCCACAATAGCTTTTTCCTCTGCTTCTCTGAGGAGTAGGAAAGGGTCCACAGCACCTACAGAACTGTAACATTTTGTTTCAAATCCTTATTAATATTTTTCTGTTCTAAAATTAAAGAAAGAGGCCTCTGTAAAATTGTGACTGCCTCAGCGCCCAGGGACAGCTTTGCTACAGAAATAAAAAGCAAACAAATAAACACTATTTTTTTCTAGGCAATCTAAAGATTACTGTGTTAATATGCATGCTGAAGATAGAGGTCCACACTGGTTACTTCCCTTCAGGACAGAGCAGACCTGTTGTGATCAGAGGTGACAGTCAGCAAACAGTAACAGCAGAAAAGAGAGCTCCTAATTGCAGATTCAGTTCCAATGGATTTGTTAGGATTTCTTCAGAGACTGCATCTCCTTAATTGATTTTATTGCTCATATCTCAGTGATGACATTTGCCATCCTAGTGCAAGGGAAATATTTTTTTAAAAGTTATTGAAACAAGAAATGTGTTTACTTTGTCTTTTCTTGGCTATAGGATTAAGCCATGTTGAATGCTTAGAAAAAACCCAAACACCAAAACTTTCAAGAATTTTCTTCTCAAGCTTAATTCAGGATGATATCAGGTTTCAATACCCTAAATGCAATATAACAAGAGATGTTTTCACTGTTACCTCAATGTTTGCAAGGTGGTGACTCATGAACAAATTACTTTCATGGTTAGGTTACATTTACACAAGTCAGGGTGTGAATTTTACATGCAGATCAACAAGATGGGACAGATTTAGGTGTGGGCATATTTATGTAAGGGATTTGAATATGAGCATGGAAGAATGAAAAGTAAAATATCTGTATTGGTACATTCGCTACTTTAAGCAGAAGTTGTTCATAGTCACATCGGTGAAAGTTTAGAGAGACTGATTTCATACAGGGTATTAAGTGAGATTTTGGCAGAGAGTTTGTGGCAGAGAAATCTGAAATCCAATGACATCCCAAATCCTTAGCTAAATATGGATTGATGCCATATGTCAATCCTTTACTTAGAGCAGGTGATGTGGACCTCATTCCGAGGATGGCAACCAGCCATGTAGGTCTTTGCAAGAAAATACACAATGCCACTGCGTCTAACGGGAAAGCAAATGCATGGGCCTAAAGTAAATAGAAAACAGCACATATTGCTGAATGTCTCCTGCTGATACAGCAAGTGTGTGTAACTGACATAATTCACGGAAGGAATGTGGTCTTTTTTGCTCTTACTGGAAAATTACTGCTTAAAAGAGGAGTGGTGGTCACAGCTGTAGTAACTGGGAAAGATAGCTTTGCTTAAAGGATATCCAGAAAATGTAGCACCTTAATTAATAACTTACAGAAGAAGAGGATATAAAGGGTCAAGCAAGAGAAATATATGCCTCAAGCATAGCTGCATGTCTCCAGACCTTTTCTTCATGTTTATTCATTTTACTCAACTTTTATCTTTCTATTAAAATGAGAAAGACATTAATAACTAGCCATGTCTTAAGTAAGAGAAAAATGATTATGTAATCACTAATGTCAGTGCACATTTGAATATTAAGAATGAAAGGTGCATGATGAACCATTCTTAATGGAAACCAATATATTTTTTCTCCTATTTCATGCTAGGAATGACTTGTAAAAAATCAATGGTTCTCTTCCATTTTATCTCCTATATTATGACAAAGAAGATTAACACTGTGAGATGTGTTATTGTTGAATATTTTAAGGCATCTGGCTTGTGATCCTAGTTCCTACTTGAAATATAAGTATTTCTTATGATTTGTAAGGAATAGCTATGTAGGTGAGGAACTGTGAAAATATTTTTCCTCTGCACTTCTGCATTCTTTCATGTTTAATATTTTTTCCTTATCATTTTCTGATATTGGAGATTAATCTTCAGATGTAATATTGTGCTATTGGCTTTGACAAGTGTGGAGGAAAAAATAATTCCATCTAATCCTGTTAATTTATAAACTAAATCATTTGTCATCAACCCAAATATTGTTGCTTGCCTATGATTCTCTGCTATGTGTTCCAAACTAACACTCTGCTGTTCAGAATCTTAAATTTGACATTTACTTTTATTAAGTACATTGAGTGGTATTTCCTTGTGACTTATGGAGAACAACAATGATATTTCCATGGGATTTTATTTATTTTTAGCATGGCCTCCCTGTCTCTGTAGACTTCCTATACCAAATGCATTTGCAAGCTGCTGAAACATAAGGGCTGAAACATAAACACAGAAATCATATTAATTCGTAGTGAAACAGGACAGTATACAAGAGTGTTTTCTTTCCTACTCCATGGGATATCTGACAGACCAATCTAGAAAAGCAAGGCAATGCCTGACTAATAAATACCTATAGAGAGTGCAGTTACCACAACTGTGTCTTTTAATTCTATGCATAACCCAGTTGTCCAAATGAGTAAGATTTCTTTGATTATCAGCATACTAAGAAAAGCACAGGATCATGTTACCAGGAGAGACTTTTTGGTATAAGTTCAGATCGTTGATATTATAAGCACTATATCCCATAATCTCATTCATAAATTTGAATCATTCCTTATGCTGGATTATTATGCAGATATTCCTACTGGGAAGTATATTGCAAAGAATATTCAGGTTTTGAACATCTTTTATTTATTTATTTATTTATGTATTTATTTCCCTGTTTCTATCTTGTTAATGATTTTTTTCCTAAGTCAACATGCCAACGTACAGTCCTGCACTGTTATGAAGTAGAATTATGATATGCTGGTAAACTTTAATCAGAGGAGGTCATCAATATTTGAAATAGGGCTCGCTATCTATATTATCTGCATATTTTCTCTAAAAATGATCACAAATTCAGAGAGAAATTGTTTGCAGGGGTAGTTAGCTGTCACCCAAACTTCTGAAAACAAGTTTTACTAACTAGAAGAGTGCTGGTACGATTCTATCAGAAAATGCAATAACATTTTAGTTTGTTATGTAGTAACAGCTGAGTTTTACAGTATTCATTAATAGTTTATGATATGCAGAAATAGCTTAGAAGAAGAACGGTTACTAATGTGCTAGCTTAGTTTGGAAAAAGTTACAAACAAATCCTACTAAACTGTTTAATCTCACTTTGGTAGCATTTAGACAATGTAGTCCAGCCCAGTCGTTGAGGTTTGTATTTCTGGCTGGTGAATGGGTTTTATTCTAGCTTTTCAAGTGTCTGGATATTTCCCCTTCCTGTTTGTCTCCACTGCAGCAATCATATCAGACATGGATTTGCCATTATTTGTAAATCACAGAGGAGATTTAGCTTAAGGCAGAAGCCTGGTTTGCTGAAATTTTAGACAAACTTAGAGCAAGTGTGTTAGTGTAATAAAATGTTTGTCATGAACTTATGAACCTTAAGCTCTTACAGATTTGTATCTCATGTTTTATGGTATAAATGGTATGTATACTTTCTTTACTAAGCATCTGTCAGAATGATGCATGGATTTTTAATAAAATATAGCTCAGGGTGAATCTAAATGTGAGATAGGTCCAAGAAGGCAACTAACAGGCAAAAAATAAAAAATAAGAAGATAATTTGTCTACAGATTGTAAATAACATTTCAAAATGCCGTTTATCTATCATCTTATTAATGTATCATAGCAGCTTCACTTTGTAACATCAATGATGTGAGATATCATCAATGATACCTCTATCATCAGTGAAGTTCAAGCAAATTTATGGGGTTTTGAGAAGCTTTTCATGTCATTTCAAACAAGTTGTGCAGTAATGCCTCTGTCACATAGCATCATGTAGTTTTCTTACATTACATATTTGACAGAAAAGTGCTTTCAGAAATCTGTAAGACATTCATGTAAATAATGACTTATTTTTCATGTATCTATCTTCCAAACTTTAAAATTAAGTTTCCAAAGAGTACAGTTGTACAGGACTCAGGAGAAATTTATAATGTTTTAAAAGTTATTGGAAGAGTCCTCAGTTCAATTCCTTCAGTACTGAAGCAGTTATTAAGTCTCATTAAAGTAGATGGTATCTAAGCATAAGCATAACTAAGTGTTTTGCTAAGCGGATGGCTTCTGATCTGGGTAATTAATAAAGACATATTTCTTTAAATAATAATGTTGTGAGCTTGAAGTTCAGTGTCCTGAATGAAGAACATAAATTTTGTGTCAGGCAGATTTTTTTCCATTAAAAGCAGAACATTTTTACACAAGGATAATAGTGTTATGATAGATTTTAAAATTGTAAAATAGATTAAAAAACTTAGAAATACCTTAAAGAATATTTTTAATAGTATTCTTCAACTGTATGTTGGTATGACTTCTTAAAATATCTCTCAGTATAGGCTCAGATAGCCTAGTTTTATAGGAAGAGAACTGTCTGTATATGTTTCTAAAGACATTTTAAAATGCCCTAAAGACATTTTGAAATGTCTTGAACACACTGTATAAACAATACAACTTGATAGAGAAAACTTGATAGAGAAAGATTTCCTCTGTCATTTTGTGCAGCAGATAGTGCCTTTTTCGAGAAATGTGAATTTCTCACCATCTGAAATTCATTCTCTTTTCCATTTCACTATAGGTCTCCTTTTCTAACCTTTCTACATCCTGTCTCCACCTCCAGAAGAAAAATGCCACTAAGTAAGTGAAACAGTAGTTGGTGCAGAATATCCTTATTTCACAGCAGCATAAGCATAGAATACCTAAAGTATTTTGAAGTGTTAAGATTCACCAGATCCTATGTGCCTCATATGTGTTGGACTTCTTGAGGTTATGCAGCCCAAGTTTGCACAAAAAATAGTCATAAGCCCATTTTTTCCAGATGTTAAGCATCTTGGTCCACTCTACTACTTCTCTCAGATTGACAACAGTTTGGAAATCTAGACAAGCAACCTAATTCTACTGGGAGAATAATTTTGCTTGGAGAAAGAAAACATGTCCTAGTACAGGCAGACATGAGTAGTATCACCTGGAGAAATACTGCAGGATACAGTATAGGCTACTGCTTCCCACATCACGTTTTGGTAAACAAGATCCCATGCCACTAAGGTGATGCAAGAGTGAGATGGAGGAAGAGAAGAAAACCAATTTTATATGTGCTGATCTTTTGCTTGTTTAAACCAAGAAAATGTAGGCCTAGTACCAATATGTATGTATCACGTATCATTTTAGTGTGTGGAAATTTAAAACATATTTCCGAGGAAAAACACTTGGCTCAGCAAACAAGACATAGAGCAGGACCTCCTTTGTCAAAATACTTGACTGAAAAATAGCAAATTGCATGACTGCCTGGAACAACAGCGAAGTTTTTTCTCTAACTGTGCCAAGATTTTACCCTGTCTTACCAGATAGCCTTCAGGTATCCCTGAAGGATATTTAACTTTGATAATAGATACTCAGTTTTAATTGTTTAGTCAGATATTGAACAGGATATACCATGGTGCTATATATTTAAGAGTATGTGGAAATTGTTGGATGGTATTTTTTATACTACATGTTAGTGGTCTGATTAACTCTGAAGAGAGGGACCTGGGAGTCCTGGTTGACAGCAAGTTAACCATGAGTCACCAGTGTGCCCTCGTGGCCAAGA
>JAUBOD010001009.1:893517-906099 GCA_032353885.1 Nothura maculosa
GGTCCCTCTCTGCAGGGCTGCTCTCCAGCAGGTCAACCCCCAATCTGTACTGGTGTCCAGGGTTATTCCTCCCCAAGTGCAGGACCTTGTACTTGTCCTTGTTGAATTTCATTAGATTTCTCACTGCCTAGTGGTCCAGTCTGTCCAGGTCCCTCTGTCTTCATATAGCAAAGAAGTACACCCTACTAGGGCTGGGAGTCCATTAAGTGCAAGTATCTAGGTGTTGGTGTGCTAAATATCTAAATTGAATTACAGTAGTGGAGACTTAGGTAATTTATCAATGGATTCTCAAGTGCTATTAGCTGAATAATGTATTCAGTTCATTTGAGATTGAACTGAATATTTGGTAGACTTCTCTTCAGTCTTATTTTTGTTTTCTAACTGAGAAAAATGATATCTGGAGTGCCCTAGAATATCAGCCACTGACAGATATTATGAGAGACTTGATGTGATGTTATTGATGATAATGATATTTGATATGGAAAATGAACGTAATTGCTAGCTTGACAAACTGACATTTCTGTTAATACGTCTCTTAAGTACATCAGGGTCAGGGGGAATATCAGCTGAGAGACCAGCAGCAGAGCCAGCAGAAAATCTGCAGATGCAGAACGCGTAGAGACCTATATCCCACAACAAGCTGCAAAATCAGGTCTGTGGCCACTCAGTACAGTTCCTTCTGGGAAGAGGCTGCTATTATGGGACATTCTTAAGACCAGAGCCTGGTCTTTTCCCAAGGATGCGGTATTAATCACTTTCTAACTCATAAACCGTATCTTAATGCTATAAAGTTGTTCATGGTGTGTTCACATAAGAATAAGCATTATTTATTTAATGACAAAATCCTGTAAACTGTAAAGGACCATTCTATTTTTTAACAGACAAAGTGTTAGTGTGGTTCTAGCTTTAATGATCTAAGGATATTGGCAAGCCAAGGCCTGCAAGTGATGGTAGTGTCTTTTATTAGGCTAGCCTTGCTTACTTAAATAAATAACATTTCCAAGGTTATAAGTTGCTACAGAAACATAACCATTTCTAACTATAAAGCCCTAAACTTGTAGGATCAAAAGAAAAACAAGGACTCAGAAATAATCTGCCTAAAGCTTTTTTTTTCTTAGCAATACCAAGAGTAATTCCTATCAATTCACAGGTCAGGTGAGCATAAAATTCAGTCTTTTGTCCTTTTACTGAATCAGACTCAGATGCTACTTGTCTGAAACCAGTGTCATCTGCACTGAGTAGGGTATGCTGCTGTACACATGACAAGTTGTCTTTATTTCTTCTATTTTTCCACTAGTGCTTGTAAAGAAAGACTGCCAGAATTGTCTCTTGTTCTTTCAAAAGCAAGTCATTCATTAGAATGCTTTACCTTTACTAAGAGTTGTGTTCTCAACTTCAGCATGGCCACTGGCCAGAAAAGCAATTTCCTTTTTTTTTTCTCCCTTCGAGAAAGAATTTGGAAACCATCAGTCTGTATCAGGAAGAAGGATTTCAGTTTTAAAGGTGAAATAACATTTGCTCCTTTTACATGATAAATGGAAGAAATAGGATACACTAATGAGAGAGGACATAGCAATTAAAAATACCAGGAGAGGATGGTACACAAGTCTATCCTCATATTATCTTAAAGTAAATTAGCATGAGAGGTTAAAGAAGCCAGACTTCTTTTACTTCATAAATTACTCAGCTTTCAGTACAGGTTTTACAAGAACGCATATTACTTACCTGAACAACTGATAGGGTGGTGTTAATCACATGCTGCCTCCATTTGTAAGGTCATAAATTCCCTTGCTGTGGTTCCCTGTAACTTGTTTTAGTGCTAAGTGTAGCAGTAAAATGCTGGAAAAAATCTATAGATTCAGCTTATAATACCTGACTCTGTATTTTATCCTATCTTAAAGGAAGTAAGAGATAAGGCTGAGGTTGCCTAAAATGAGCAGATACAGGCATAATTGCTACTTAGTGTCTTAACTGTCATTTATGCATTGATTCTTGGCATTTTAATGGATGAAGAAAGAAAGCTTTCGCTTCTTACATTAAACCAAGGTACTTCAGCTTAGTATCTCCACTGAAACCATTGTCCCTTAAAATTTAAACACATGAATGAATACAAATATATAACTTCAATCTATACAGTTTATAATGTGTTTTTATATATATGTATATATGCACCTACATTTATATAACTTCAAAAAATATTTGTAATGTGCATGTGCCCTATTTTGAAAGCAAAAAAGCCACAATAAAAAGGTTTTCATTCTGGAAAGAATAGGGCTGTTAGACAGCAAATCATTTGAGGTAGAAATACTGGTTTTGCATTGTAATATGTGAAAATCTATCCATGATGTCTAATTCATTGCTTGTGTCCTGGTATACGACAGACCTACAAAAAATCATGGTAAGCTTCTTTATGAGCAATCAAATCCTTGACTTACTCTACCTCAACACAGGCTTGGCATTGATTGAACTTCTCTGTAAAACAATTTTTTCATCCGGATGAACAAACAATATGCAACTCAAACCATATCATAACAATGCAAGCAAAAGGCTTTGTTATCATAGTTTATACACGAAATATCTGCCTTTTAGAAATTGTTCATTAGTCTCCTTGTTCATTAGTTTGACTTTCTGTGTACTCCTGCTCATCAGAAATAGAGAAACATGCTTTTGCATTTCTTCCACAGATTCTTTGTGATTTTGCAACATCTTCCTCCATTCTACCTCATTTGTTCTGCCTATATGGTAGGATAAAGGAATTTAAAGTGTAAAATAAAAAAACCTATTTGCAAGGAAAAAAGCCAAAGACATTCTTGTCAGTGTAATATATGCATATACATGTGGATGTATATATATGTAGATTTCAGAAAAAAGAGGTAGTTTATTTGTATTATGCCATGGACATATTAAAAATTAAGGCTAGCTTGAAAATAAGTGACCGTTGTAATAATGCTGGGAGGCAGATTCCTCCCTGAGTAAAAAGATACTTTTCTCAAACTTTCCTACTTTTAGATAAACAGTCTGCTTGTTTCTCTCTATCAGTTAGTTATACCTTCGTAATATTAACAGATTTACCAATACATTAATATTTTTCTTGCACTGGAGAGATTTTCCTACTGGTTCCTTGGAATCTTTCATCTAGTATTTTTTTACAAAAATAAATAAATCAAACTTTATTTATCCCAATAATATATCCATGAAAACAGAAAAGAACCTATTTAAAAAGGTATGTCTTGAAGTTTCCTGTTTGACATGTATTTTCTGCAAGTGGCTAAAAGTTTTGTGTATCATCCACTTCTTATAGTTAAGAGTGATTGTTCTGATTGTTTTTAGTTAGTATTGATCTAGTTTTCCTTTTTGTGTTGTTTTTTGGTTATTTCATCATACATAGGATATCAGTTTCTACCTTTTTTGTTGGTTTGATATTCACACTGCTCTCCATGTGTTGGATAATTGTGCTCTCTTGCAAATAGTCATAATATATTGCTTACCTCAGATCTAGTATATGCTTCAGACTTGGAGAATTGCTTCTCTAACCTTCAGAATAATTACAGTTTCTTTACAGATGTCTTTAAGAGTTGCTCTTTTGAGGTATCATGAGATGTCTTGAAATGGTTTTGCTATCTTCGCAGTTTTCTCAGCTGCAAGATCAGATTTACCATTATTGGAAATCAAGCTGTACTATTTTGTGATTTGCATTTCCCTAATACATATGACATCTGCTTGGAAACTCCTGGGGCAGTTTCTGCTGCTGGCAGATTTTCTCTTTTCTGTATTTTGCAGATGTTACATCCGGTGGTGCTCAGTTTTATGCCTCTTCTGAGGATCCTATGAAAAAAACAGTAATGTTATGTATATATTATACAGGACTGATATGAAGAAGGTCTTTCTCAAGTCTTTCTCAGTTCTTTCTCATTACCATGGGCGTATCACTTGGGAGATTTTCAAAACATTACGTGTCTTGTTGCTTGCAGAGGCAGATATCTTCTGCAGATAGCTGCTAAAGTTTACGCAAGTTTAATGGAAGGATTTATGTGCATTATAATGCATACTTACCAAACAGGCAAACAACAAATCCTAATAAAAACTGAGAAATCTGCACATCAATATGCCATCATCCTAACCTTATTGTCTTGCTCTCATAGCAGAATTAATCCCATATCCTGTACTGGGAAGCTAAGATGAGAAAGTTAAATATTTCCTCAGATTTATGGAGATATATTAGAATCAAGATTTCAAAGCATAAGTTCTTCTGAGTAAGATTAATATAACTTTAATCATCTACATCATCTATGTCTTGCATACTTAGGGCTCAGTTCAGATATTTAATTTCAGATATTTAGTGACATTTGAAATATCTTAGGATATCTAGGGGACTCTCATGGATTTTGGAGAAAGAATACAGAATTGTGGGACACCCAAGAACTTCTGATGAAGCACCTGAAGTGCAGCAAAATATTCTAAGTTATGCCAAAATACATTTGATATCTATGATTAGGTACAAGCGGATCAAGCCTTTTTCTCTTATTTTTTTTTTTCAGGACCAGGAGAGTAATTACCTATTTTAGTTCTTGACAGAAAACAGAAAAACTTCTTTAAACAACTGTAATGACATTAGCAGTGGTCAAGGTAGTTGTGATGACATAATTATGGTTTAATCAAAAACTGGATAATAATATCCAGAAAGCTATCACCAAGACTTCAGAATTGCTGCATCTGTACCCATCTGCCAAGTCCCACTGTGATGAGCCCCAGAGTCTTGGTCCACTAACTTTTAACACAGCAGTGCTCTCTTTAATGAAAAAAGCACTTTTCTGCCTCTTTCCGTAGCTGTATAGGAATAAGAAAAGGAGGAGTTGATGCAGACCTGAATGTTGTCCCAGTAGGAGCTTGGAATGTAGTTTGGCTAAGCACCGTGGTCTTGTATCAGTAGATCTTCTCCTGATGTTGTGTCACAGATATAACTATAACAGTTCAAGAAATCAATCTGGTATATAGGTTGTAGCTCTCTTTGAACCAAGCCAAAATAATTTACAGTCACTATGTCTCCAGCATGTTCAAAACCAGAAGAAAAGACTAGGAATTTACTTCAAATGAGAGTAGGGAAAAACAGCTGAAATTCCAGGAAACCAATTTAGGATTTTGTAATCTCCAGTAGGCTTGAGCCTACTCTAGAGAAGGTAATTATTTTCAGGCTAACAACATAGGGCAATAATATAATAACACAATTCTATCCACAACGTGTCAGGCCAAAGATTCATTCCAGTCTATGTTCTACTCTTAGCAGTGGGAGACAGCAGACACCTGGGCAAGAATATGACAGAGCAGACAGGGAATAACTCCCTGCAATATGTTCCTTGTCTCAAGCAACCTGGAGTTCTTGTAGTGATAAAGATCTTCTAAAATACAAAATAAATACTGGAAAAGGAAAACTGCACAAACACTGACATAGGTATTTGTATTTAATAGTGCTTGATGGAGTCTCTCCCTCTCATTTTTTTAGTTGCTTTTTGAATCCATACCATTCTGTGGGAAGCAGATCGGCAGCAAAAATACATCTTATTTGAAGAATGACTGCTTTTTTTCTTATTTCTGAATCTGACTTTTGTATTCCTCAGGTCACGGGGGTTATTTTTCAGGGCACTGTTAATGTAGCAGTTTTTAGCCTAGTCACTAACAAGTAGTTAGTATAAACTCATTTGACATCTGTGACTGAAAAATCACCATATAGAAATGGTAGTTACTATCTAGTGAGACAGTTTTCTTTAGGAATAGAGAGGTAAAAGGCTCTTTATTCTATTCTCACTCCCAGTCTCTTGAGCTACACAATCCTCCAGGATGCAAGATTTAAATGTTCAGCAAAATGATTTGCACTAATATGACAAAAATTTTAATGGTGAAAGCCCAGCTGGAGAGTAGCACCATTTATAGGAGTCCAACACTATGTTATTACTAGCATCATGAAAGTAATTTGTGACAATAAGGAAAGAAATAGGGACCATCAATCAGACTGTGGGTTCCTGTTTCAACCAGAACACATTTAAGCAACATATTGTAAACTCAGATCTTTTAGCATACCAATTTAAGAAACCTTCTCTTGATGATTTGCAACCACAGGAAGAAGAACACTTACTAGATGCTGGTAGTGCTCCTTATTTAATTCCATTTAAGTTCATAAAATAAATTGTCCAGATAATTGCCTGTGTCCATGTGTACCCAGGCAATTTATTTTTCCATAGATGCAAAACAGATTTATACCTTAAAAGTAAGTGCAATGATAAAGCAATATTACTAGTAATAGGCTTGTGCCAAACTTAATGACCAACTAAAATAAAAGATGAGTTCAGCCACTTTGAATAATTGAATCTGGTTCTGCTCACTGTTTTCTAGATCCTGATTGGAAATTTGAGACCTGCATAAAGAGAATTTATTTGATTCTTTCATTCTGAAGAGAATACATATAATACTAATAAAAATAATAAAAATAATAATGAAAAAAGACTAATGCTGAAATGAGCAAGAAGTAAATTTGTTATTCAATTTAATTTTGCACTGAATTTTCTTACATGAACCTGGGATCTTTTTTTGGAACTGCAACCTATTCAGAATGAAATTACAGCTATATTATAATAAGCTATATTATCAGTACGGTTGATTCTTTTACAATCCAGTGTCTACTGCTGTAGAGTTGTAATATAATTATTAATATCAGTAATGTAAATAGTATTATGATACTGAATAAAACTGAGCCAAGGATAGAAATTAAGCTATAAGTGGGGAACTACTATGCAAAAGCTGTAGTATCAGTAGCATGTGATGTGTTGCTGTAAGCACAGAAAGAAGGTACTGTATTTTAAGAAAATAGAGATAATTGGGGAAAATAAAGAAAGAATGACATTCCTAAGTATAATTTGTAAAGATGGCAATTGGACCTGATAAGGCAAAAAATGGTAAATAGCTATAGAGCCTTTTGAAGTGTTCTATCCTTCTTATGAATGCATCAAAGAAATATATTCTATTAGACCAGCAGATTCAGTTGAAAGAATGGACCCCCCAAAAAAGTGATTTGCTTTTTCCTATGGATAATATTGTGCTTATATAAAAGACTTTATTTCAAAATACACCATTTTGTGCTTTTGTTGATTACCATTTAAGAGAAAAATCCAAGCTGATGAAGGCCTCCTTGTGCCCCCCCCACCCCCTCAAGTTGTGCAGTGAAGTGTGGCCTCTTCCTGTAACACAGCACTTGCAGGGCAGAAGCACACACTGGATTTTTAGGTCATGGCCCAAACAGCTTCCCACAGATCTCTAACACTTTGTAGCCCATGAATGACCATAATCTCAAAGACAGACCCTATAATGGTCCAGTCTTTGGATCATTGAATTGAAAATTCCTTTCAATTTCTATGAAAAATATTAGAAAGTTGAACAATGTTTTCATAGCTCTTTGCAAGTTATTACCAGTTATTTCCATCTTCAGCCTTCTGTGCATCATAAGCACTGTTTTTCCTCCTTGTCATATTAAGAACTGTCTTTCCTACTGGACCGTACCTCAGAATTAGTCACATCCTATTACATTCCTGGTTTTTTACATTTGCTTTATCAAATTGGCTGGAATATGACAGATCTTATCGTGTTTGGAGGGATTTGTTTTGATGATGAATGTCTCTGCAAGTCTTTGCTTGTAAAGTATGACAGTCCACATGCACAGTCTTAGTTCTCACTCCATTTATTAGTTTTGTTATACATGTTTTTATGTCATGCTCATGAATTTTTATATATTTAAATTAAGGTATACACATTTAAACACATTTCTTAAAACATTTCTTTTGGGATCTGAAAATCAGTGCTGTGAAATCCCATTGGCTTTGGAAGAGACAGCACATATAAGCTTCTGAAAACTTATTATTTTCTAACTAAGACTATATTTATGAAAATAGAACTGTACTGTTATAGAATCAAGGCTTAAATTATGGACCTCTGAAAACTGTACAGTTGCAATGACCTATTAATAGTTTATGAAAAATCATGTGAAAATAATTGTGTAAGTTTAGGCTATCTGGAAAATGTTTGTTCTTTTCTATGGATACCTAAGCAAAGGAAGTATTTTACTTTAAATAATCTTCTATTTTTTGATTTTCTGTTTTAGAAATCGGTCACCTCTATGAGCAGATATTACATTATGTGATGTAAGTACCTTGAAGAAAATAGTCCTTGCACTTATATTGGTGACTGGCTTTAGCAGAACAGAATTAACCATTTCCTAACAACACGAACAATTCATATGTTCAGAGCAATTTTTCATAGGGAGAGCAGGATAAAAAGCACAATTTTCTTGTTCACTACAAGTAATTTGACTTGCAGGTTTTCATAGACTATTGAATTAACGCTTTAGTTATGTGAAAAATAACTTATTCTGAGTTAGAGTTCGAGAAAATTTAGACTGAAGTGGAAAACACTCATAGTCATCAGGGAATAACATTAGCAGCTCTTCAAACAACTCTTGATAATATATTGAAAGAATAATTGTTTTATCATGTGGGACTTGAGTCATGAGAGGAGGGAGCCTTAAGATCACATGAAGTCACTGATATATCATTTTAAGAACACCTGAAAGTCACAAACCAAATAGTAGAAAGGACTGCATTCATTAGGGGATGGGTATTGATGAATGAAGCACTAAATTAGAAAAAAAATATTTGTTTAGTTTAGTTATTAAATATCTGGTTTAATATGTAGCCAAAAAATGATTCTAACCATTAATGCATATACCTGGCTGTTTTGAAAGTATATTTCCCCAAATTGAATGCAGTTGAAAGCTAGCAATATTGATGGGGAAAAAAAAAACAAGCAAACAAGTAAGAATCTTTATCAGTTTTATGAGCTCACCAGCTCCTCCAAATTCCAAAACTCAGTTTTATGTTAATCACACAATATAGCTCTTGCATTAAAACTTAAAAATTAAAATTAATATCTTACTATGACAACAAAGTGCTTTCTATTTCATCAGCAGCTGAGGTAGATGTTAAATATCAACAATAAAAGTTAAATGTTTTTAAATCTGGTATACTGGATAGCTCCTACACAAAAGTACTGAAAGAATTAACCAATGAGTTCTTTGAGACATTCATGTTCATTTTAAAAAAGGCTTACCAAATCTGGAACATTCCAAGAATAACAAAAAAAATTCCTTCACATTTTTCTAATATTTTAAAAGAGAAAAAGTATAACCCAGATAATTATGTCTTGGTACTGATTCTGTGCAAGAGATTCATTTGTGAGGCAGTTAGTAAAGTAGTAAAGAACTTTTGCATAATTCATTCCTACTTAAGAAACATGAATCATTTTTCAATAAGTATATAAATCTGTTTATGACAGAAATTTATATTTGCCATGCATTTCATTTTCACAGAATCACAGATGGTGAGATTGGACGGGACCTCTTGAGATCATCTAGTCCAAAGCCCCTGCTCAAACAGGGACACCGACAGCATGTGGCAGAGGCTTGTATCCAGGCAGATATGGAAGATCTCACAGAACCACAGAATGGTTAAGGTTGGAAGGGATCCCTAGAGGTCACCCAGTCCAACACCCTTACTAAAGCAAGGACATCCAGAGCACATGGCACAGGGTGGTATCCAGGCAGGTTTTGAAGACCTCCAGAGAAGGAGACTCAACAACATCTCTAGATAGCTTGTTCCAGGGCTCTGCCACTCTCACAGTAAAGTTGTTCTTCCTCATATGCTGCTTTCCAGCAGGTCGATCCCTAATCTGTCCTGATGCCTGGGGTTGTTCCTCCCCAGGTGCAGGACCCTGCACTTGTCCTTGAACCTTATGAGGTACCTCTCTAGCCAACTCTCCAGCCTGTTCAGGTCCCTCTGAATGGCAGCACAGCCCTCTGGAGCGTTGGCCACTCCATCCAGCTTGATATTGTCTGCAAACTTGCTCAGGGTGCACTCTGTCCAAGCCATTAATGAATAAGTTGAACAGCACTGGGCCTAGTATTATCCCCTGGGGGACACCACTCACCATAGGTCCAACCGGGTTCAGCATCATTTGTAACAACTTACTTAACTCTATTTTGCTTCATTTCCCATCTAAAAATTACAATATAGAAAAATCAGGACAGGATATTAACCTCACTAAAATTTGAGAGATTACAAAATCTACTTGTAAATAGGAATGCAAATATTCCTAAGAAGATCACACAGAGCCATGAATGCATTTACATATTGCATTGATGATCTTAAAGAAAGCACAAATTAATTTTACCAAATGTTGTAGAAGACAAAAAATGTGATTAAAAATGAAAATAACTCAACAACACACTGTTAATAAAAATAAATCTGGGATGCTTGTTAACAAAGGGTCTATTAAACAAAATAGTTTAAAGCAAAAGGAAGAATATATGCTTATTAAGTAAGAATGTGTAGGTGGAATAGGTGGTTAAATTTTGGCAGAAAAGAGTATTTCAGTGCAGCAGTGATGCTAATGTTTTTTAGTTGGTAGAGAAGTCAGCAGAAAATTGTGTCTGTGTCCTTGTGTGTGTGTGTGTATGCACATATAATGCAAGGGAAGCTTAAGAGAATTGTATAATATAAAACAAAAGCAACAGAAGTCATTTATTACCAAAAAGATGCTAACAAGCATATTTTATGTTATACATTGGAAAATGAAAAAACGAACAAACAAACAAAAAATAAGTCCATTGACTTGTAAAGGACATTGCAACTTTTTACTTTTCACCTCTTTTGCACTCAATCCAGCTTCTTATCTCTGTGAATTCAAGGATAGCCAAGGTCCCCACTTGAGATCATTGCATGGATGCACAGAAGTATCCTAGCATGTTTGCTGAGCTTTCTTGGTTCAGCTTCATTCCAAAAAGGAAATATGTAGCACAGTCAGATAGAAGACATGAAGCACACTAACCATTCTCCTCAGAAACTAAATTAAAGGATAGTCAGGACTAGAATGTCTAGATTTCCTGCAAGCACCACATTTGCATTCATCCTCACACACCAGTCTCTACAAGACAAGTACATGCAGAGAAAATCCTCACTGGGAACTAGCATGCAACTGCACTTGAGCTATCTGAGCTTGGCTCAATAGGTAAACAAAAATCAGAGATATTTAAAGGATTATAAAGCTTTGAAGCAGGTTGACTTGCTTGTCCCCAAGGTAAGAGCTGCCCCTGCTTCATTTTCAGGGCTGGTAGAGACATGAAAGAAGAGGAGCAGCTGTTATTAATTGCTTTTGAGAAAACCCATATCAGGGTTATGTTGGCATTCACAGTCAAGAAAAGGGCTATTGCAGGGAACAAAAACACCATGCCTGTGTGCTGGGAGGGACAGTGAGAAATGGTCATATCTATAAAGACTTGGAGGAACAAACTCTCTCTTGAGTTGCAATTTCCTACAATCCCTGTTGTCCACACAATGATTTGTATTTAGGCTGCAACAAGTTAACTGGATTTCCAGTAGGAAACTGGAACCCTTATGGGGTGGGACCTAGGAAAGGAGGGTAAGGGGGGAAACCCAGCCTCTACCACTGCAGGCAGAATGGATACTGCTGATTCAAGCCACATGGATGTGCAGACTTGACCTTGAACTTACACACAGCTAGAAAAACAACTTCTTTGCCCTGATTAGAAGTGGATAAATATTAAATGCATCTCCTTAAGCATTAATTGTACCACATCCCATACCCTTCTGTTTTCTTCTGGTTGAACTGAGAAGATGAAATTCTTCCTAACAGCTGATCTCTTAGCCCAACTGGCTTTCTTATAGCTGGGATGTTTGGAGAAAACTAGTAAATCTGTAGGGCTGACACCTTTGAACTTTGATGTGTACTGGAACTGCAAAAATGAAATCTGGTTTCTTTACAGATGTGAGTGATTTGACAAATCCTTCACTTTGGAAAGGAGTAAATGTAAGCAACTCTAACAAGCAAAGCAGGTGAAATGCTAGTAAATGACGTCTTCCTGTGATTTTCACAAGGAGACATGATAGATTTAACAATAAGAAAAAAAAAAGATGCTTCTTTTCAAACATTCTAAGAAATGATACTTATTGAAGCCTATAGGAACCCAAAGGAAGAGATGTATTTAGTCAACACAAGGGGCTGGTTAGTCACAAAACACATACTCCAGCTTTTGTCTGGCCTCTCTTTGCACCTTCAGTTTCAGTCTCCTATGCTGAATCTTCCCTCTCGCTTTTCTCTTCTCCAGCATGATCTGGAAGGGAAACAAGAAGCCCTAGAGCTATTCCAATAGCAGCTGACGGCGAGGCAGCCTTGGGAGTTCATGGCAGTTGCAGTGCTTGCAGGGCTGCTTGCTGCCTGCATTGTCTCTTGCCCCTGCACACACAGTGAAAGCTGAGGGAAGGAAGCATTTTGTTTTTTTTTTCTGCTGATCTCAATGTGACGGGATCTCTTTCTTGTTTTACCTTGTCTAATTTGCTCTTTTCTTTTTTCTTTTTTTTTTCTTTTTTCTTTTTCTTCTTTTTCTTCTTTTTCTTCTTTTTCTTTTTCTTTTTCTTTTTCTTTTTCTTTTTCTTTTTCTTTTTCTTTTTCTTTTTCTTTTTCTTT
>JAUBOD010001009.1:906199-924160 GCA_032353885.1 Nothura maculosa
TTTTTCTTTTTCTTTTCTTTTTCTTTTTCTTTTTCTTTTTCTTTTTCTTTTTCTTTTTCTTTTTCTTTTTCTTTTTCCTTTTTCTTTTTCTTTTTCTTTTTCTTTTTCTTTTTCTTTTTCTTTTTCTTCTCTTTCCTTACTTCCATCTCTTTTTCCACGTCAAGTGTATCTCCATTTCTCCACTTTTCACCTTTTCAATTCCTCTCACTCACTCTTTTTCTCTCATTCTCCAATATTTAATGAAGCAGTTAAGTTCTCTCTAGCTTTTGAAAAAAATCTGTTACCTACTTCCTTTCTTTTTTTTTTCCCTGCTTTTCATCATAAACTCCCCTCTCCTTCTTTCTTTGTATGATTTTCTTTTCTCTACTCTCTTCTGTGTTCCACCCTTCTTCTTCTTTCCCAAAGTCCCTCTCCACTATTCCCAGTCTCCCACTGCAGGTGCTGCAGCTGAACCTCAGTTGGAGGAATCTGAGACATGCACAGGATGAGTGGAAGCTCCACATATATCACCCCACCTTTCAAGTGAGGGGAGGAGGGGGTTGCATGTGCAGGTCTTAGGACAATGCTTTTTGTCAACAGGATGTGGGAGTTTTATTTAAATGTGGGAAAGTTTCATGAAAATTGGGACATCTGGCACCCTTGCATTCCATATAGAACTTAGTCTTAAATTATGAGTGTCATAAACACAGATTATTTCACAAGTCATAGGAGTTAAAGCGCACAATAACATTGCAGCCAGTATGTCTTCCCTTAAAAGGACTGAGACTTGGAGAGCTGCAGGGATTTCAGTCTGGCATGCACTGGAAAAAGAAATATAAACTTAGGAATGACGGACTCCACCAGTGTCATGAAGTGCAAATACTGGAAGTTAGAGTAACTGCAAACATCTTTTACATCAAGATTTTGAAACAGAAAGGAAACCTATCAAAGTCATGCAGATTAAATAAAAAGCAAAGACCATTAGTGTAGGACCTATCATCAAGTACTTGACTTCAGAGGAATCCACATACAAGGATCTTCACCAAATTATAGACGACTCGTTTATGTGCCAAGCTAGGAATTACCAAAGTATCCTTCTCAACTCAATACAGAAGCATAGGTCCTTTGAGGGGTTCATTTAGATAATTTTGGCTGGTCTTCTCTTCAAAATCAGACCCTCAAAGGGGATTATCCCGTCCTCCTCTGGTCTGGCTGCACTTCTTCCTCAGGCACTCCACTCCAGTGATTCAGTTTGGTCCTTCTACCCTCCACCACTTCAATGGCATATAATTCCAAATATTTTTCTGGACATTTTAAACACAGAAATATGTAGTTATATATGCTACTGATCCTACCCTTCAATCTACCAGCACCAGTGCCTTGCTTCCAATTGCATGAGCAGGCATGTGTGCAGCAGCGGTGCTGAGAGCAGCCATCAGAATATTGGCCCTTGCTAGTTCATGGTCTGCAGACAGCTCAACCACCCAGATCCTTAGCCAGCAGAGGGAGCGTAAGGTAGCCGTCTCCATGCCGTCACCCTTGGTGTTCATGCAAAGGAATGGCTCTAATGTAAATAGCAGAACATGCTCATTTAAACATCATTGATAACACTGTAGGCAAAAAAATACAGATGGTAAAGGATGAGGCTCATTGAGAAGAATGCTTCCTGTGCACTTTGAAAGGATCATATGTACAATGTTAGATGAAAAATAAACTTGCAAGAATGAAATTAATAGCATCTGCTTAATCTAGAAATCCTTTATTTGGTTGTTGTTGATTAAAAACAGATTCTTTTGTACGGGTCCCTGGGGGGATAAAAAAGGAAAAACTTTAAAAACTGTGCACTCTGCCTCATACAAAGTGATACTGAAGTCATGACTTAGGGATGGGTAGTCAGTTCTTATGGAACTACAATCTCCTCCCCACAGAAATCCCATTTTCTGCATGGGAGAGAGGTCAGCTGCTTCCGAGGAAACCTCCTTCCTTTCTTTAGTTGCATATTAGACAGATGAGAGATAAGACGAATTTAAAAAAAATACAGACCTTCCGCATGATATCTAACTTCATAGAAGTTATTGAATATGTGAGGCTTTAAACCATCCAGATGGATTTAACAGCACCAATAATAGTCCTGGGAGAGAAGAGCTGGATATTTGTCAAATGGCCGGAGTCATAACAAGATAAAACTACACTCGGCTAAGCTAGATGTTAAGTTTCAGCTTAGATTTGAAAATGCTATTTTGTAATAATTCTATTAGACTATTTATTCAGAGCTAGACTTGTCCCATTGTTATTAGTATATCTGGAAACACTTCTAAAAGAACTTTATTAGCCTAGTGATGGACATGAACACTGGATATAGGGATATATGAACAGAAAGATTAAAATCTGGTGTAAACTGCATAGGTTTCCTTGAACTGAATGTATTTTGAAGGTAAAGCCAAATATTTTGGAATATATTAACGGAGAAGTTCAGTCACTAAAGTGGCAGACTGAAGGCCTGGAAGCACAAGTCTCTGATAACTTTTACCACACATCAAAGAGATACTGGATTCTCATTACAGATATGATGTTATTCTACAGACATGGACCTGTGTTTCTCACCACATATTTGGAACTACAGATTACCATAAGATGCCATGACAGACACTTTCTATATATTTATTTGTTAGTTTTATTTAAAAGGAAACTATGCCAAATTCTTCAACTTACCTTGATCAATCTTTTTATTGTTAATTTTATTTTTGCACAATATTACTGTGTATTATTCTCTTGTTCAAACAGATTCAGTGGCACTAGAGTCCCTTTTTTTTTTCAGTGAGGCTTATGCAATGAAGTCATTGTGGAGGAACTAAGCAAACCACTCACAAAAGGCAATGCTCCATCTGTCTCCCACGGAGAAACAGTGCAAACATATGATTCATACTGTGAAGTCTTATTCCAAGTTAGTGCTTTTACAACTGTAATAGCTGGCTAGTTGCACTGCACTAGCTCTTATTCTTGTCCTCAGCTGCTAACTTGCATTGGGAATACTATCCTAATATTTATTTTCCATATAAGTAATTATTGCAGTGGCCAAGGAGATTTTCTGTAGATTTTGAATGAGATGGTAAATGTCTGATAAATGTCTGCATAGTAGTCGAGCATCCTCATGATGTTGGTTATGTTCACCAAAAGCATTTTGATTTTTTAATAGCACAATTAGTTTACCTTATGAGACTCCCTTCCAACTTTCAATAACATATTAATTTTAAAGCTACTGCTACATAACACTCTTTCCACTTTCCTCTGATAACTTCCTGTAGAGTAACATTTTGTAGGAGTAATATAAAAATGGAGAACTTTTTATACCAATGTCTTGAGTACACAGGGAAACCAAGATTTCTGTCACTATTTTACAGAATTTTAATCTGAATTCATATTTTTGAAAAACATATTACTATTTCTAATGAAGAACTCAAGATTCCTCCTTTCTATATATTTCTCAATTAAGGCTACATTGGCTCCAGCGCACAGCACTGAATCTAAAATAGGACAGTACACAGTGCCTGTTTGCTTTGCAGGTTTTTAGAACGTCTTTCACGAGGTCAAAATGAATACCTCCAATATTCATCAGTTTTATTTTATTCTGATTATGCAATATTTCCATTGAAAAAAGAAAATAAGTAAGTCCTTTTTATATGTGCTACGCTGTAACTCAGAAAGCACATTTTGTAAAGAATTGCTAAATATTCTCATTTGCCAATGAAGAAAGTACACTCGTTAAATTTTCATCCTGAAAACATTAAATTGAAAATAACTTCTGGGAATGCAGAATCAGATTTTTCAACCACATATAATTTGCCTCTTTTTTTTTTTTTCCAAGAAGGAAACTAGAAATGTTCTATTCTGTGAGTATCATTTTGTGCTTTGCCATTTCATTTTTTAATTGAAGTCCTTCCTAAAAAACTAGCAGCTTGTATGTGAGAACTTACCGAGGAGTAAAGGTTAAAGCTAGTGTTGAATCAACATAACAAATAAAATTTACACATTTCTGGCCGGGTGATGTTATGTATATATATATATATATTCCTCATTACCTTGCATTATCTCCTTAAAAGTCCAGTAGTAACAAACAAATTGCTTTTACATTTACATTATTTATCCTTTGATAAGAAAATGTCCTTAGCTGTTTCTGAGAAGTGGATGAGATATATCTGAGTCTTAAAAAAAAATATTATTGTCATATGCCAATCTTCAATTTTGACTGTTTACATTTTGCAGTCATTTGAAAACAACTTTCCCAGTTACAGTAAATGATCATCTTCAATATGGTACGTGGGAAGAATAAGAAGTGGGAAAGAAAATAGAGAGGAGAGAAAAGATTAATGTGGACATAATGTACAAAAGATCTGTCCTGTCTTATTGAGGCTTGAGACCTCATTAAGTTTTTTCCTAGCCTTAAAACACATTATTAGTCCACTGAAATTTTTGCAGTCATATTTTAATAACACATTGAGTGAAAGCAGCAAACTAGTTTATTCTTTCAGAGGCCTTAATTTTTGAATAAAATATTACAGTGAGCTCACTAAGATAGAAATTAATATGATATCGTTGAGCCTATTCAAAATTCTAAAAGGTTGCAGGTGAATCCCTTTGTAGAACCCCCTAGATTAATGTATTGACTTTAGATTCTAATGTGCTGGGCAGATGCTGCAAATCTGTATTATTTTCTATTTTATAGATGCTTCAGTTACCTGATCACATATTTAAAACTATGTTGAAATACATAAAGAAAGGGTCATTTTCATGGATTTGCTTTTAACAATCAGGAGAGCTATGCAAACAAAGCAGAAGATTTCTTTCTTGTTTTTATTTTTAAATCTACTTCTTGAAAAACAGCCCTTTGAACATAGCATTACTAGGTTACAAATGTTAGATGCGTCAGTCGCATAACACCATATTCTGTAGGTAGTCTCTTCTGAATGAGGTATTACCACAAGTCATGGCTGTCAGTTTAGATATTTTAAAACAGTGAATGAATGATTTCCTTAAAAGTGTTTAGGCTTTTAGCCACATGCAACTAAAGAGGTAGTATAGTTTCATCTCTCTGTTATGAAAGTTGGAGCCAAAGGTAAGTAAAATGTGTAAAATTTGGCTCAGTTTTCTGTGTATTGTTTTGCTATCAGGAATCGGTTACAGGAAGGTGACCTAATCAGAAGGCTGTGGAGTCAATTCATTCTTGTCTTTTCCTCTTCCTTCCTGATTGCAGAGAGGAGATGCTTCACCTGGAAGGGCGAACCATTCTCCTCACTTGACTACTACACTGCTTTGTGGGTAGGATGTCCATCAGTCCACATTCCCTCAGACTGAGGAGATATTTGAATCCAAACCTCTCGCTTCCTGGGCAAGTAATTCATCAGTAATTTATTACGAAAATAGTAGGAATAATATCCTTTCCTGGCTATATTTTGAACTCAGTCCAATTCTTTGGGTAAGTGTTGGCTGTGACCTTAGCATTCATAAAGAAGTGGATCTTTTTGGTGAATATAGGTAGGGAACTGCCTAGTTCGTAAATTCTGAGAGTTGAATAGGCACTCAACTGTTTGGATCAGCAAAGAACATATCCCTTTTAGGTATGTGCAATAACAGGATATTTAGGCTTTGGAGTAAGTGCTTCTTTGGCACTTACCCAAGGATCTTTAGAGGAGACACTAGGACTTAGAGGCTTGAATCTATTGAAATTGTACTATATTCATTTCTGTGGAATAATGACACGTACCTTAAACTACTTATAAAGCAGAAAAGTTTAAATATTTGAAAAGACAAGGACTGTACCTTTACTTTGGTACAAAGTCCCAGGAATAGCCTGGAGCCAGAAAACTTTAGTAAACTATCTCAGTATATTTACATAGTTCTTGCAAAACAGCCTGAACTCTGGCTACATGTACAATCCCTGTGACCCTATGGAAAGCTGAAGCCTTTCTAAGAAGGTAGTTAGCCACATGTTCTCAATGCTGAATGAGTGACATTGTGACCAAAGATAGATTACATTAAGGGAACTGTATCTAGAGAACCTCTCTAAATTAAAAGCAAGTGTATTTTTATTTTATTTTATTTTATTTTATTTTATTTTATTTTATTTTATTTTATTTTATTTTATTTCAATACGTAAATCTAAATTTATGATCCTTGCCTTGCACTTCAATTCCAATATTGATGACTTCCCTTGGTTTTTAAAAAAAATTTTGACGTAACCTAGAAGCCTCCCTAAATCTTTTTCTGTTGTTTGTTTGTTTTAATATTATACTGAAAGACAAAAATCTGGAATAGATAAAACATCAATTCTGTGAATGTTTACAGTGGGATAGCATGATAAAAAACAGAAGAGTACTTGTTTTCTGTATGGTATCTATATAGGCTTTTGTTATGCTTGCTGTAAAACCCGCATGATTTATGAGAAGAAGCATTTTAACTGCACAACAATAAGCTAAATGTTTCCCTGTGCGGGACAACAAGGCACTTTCAGCTGGCTGAGTCTGCAGGGCCATCTACATTTATCACTCTCATAAAGTCTTCTGAATAAGTAAAAGCTCCCCTCACCCACTCTCACTTGTGGCTTTTGAACAGGAAGGAAGTATCATTTTCTTCTCTCCTAGCACAAAGAGAGCTCTAAGCATCTAATTACAGTTTCTGTGAGCAAATGGAACCAGAAAAGCATTTCCCTGTAGCTAAAATACCCGAACAGAGCTCTCACTCTCAGTTTTCCCAGACTAAGGTTGAAAATCTGCTCCCTAAATTATTCCATTGCTTTACAGAGGAAGTATTAATTACATGACTGCAAATGTAGATGAGGTTGGGATGTAATTACAGGGCCGGCTTTGTGTCTGTTGTCTAACAGAATTAGACAGGAAGTGTTCGCACTGCCAGCAGTTTCAGGTGTTTTGCGGCCTATTATATTTGCCAGTTCTCACCCGGTCTCGCAGATGGATCAGGTGACTTTCTGCTGCCCGATTGTCTGGAAAATCCACAAAGCTGCTATTACTGCAAGCTCATGATTTTTACAGGACTGATGACTTTAGACTGTCTTATAGGAGAAAAAGAAAGAACTAAGAATTCATACTGTGCTTTTACTCCTTGACAAATTTTACCCATTTCCTCCCTTTCTTCAAAAAGATTTTTTTTTTTGCCCTTGTTTTCAAATTTTCAAGTTCTAATGCTTTGTTTGTTGTGGGTCCTGGCTTCCCCTACAGGAAGCTGGTCCTTGCTGGATCCTGCCTGGAGCACTGCGACATGGAGCATGTGTTGCAGATGTCTTGCAGTTCTGACAGTCTGGATTTTTCTTCTGGTTCTTGTGTTTAGGGCATTTTGGAAGATATCTCCATCCTACCTGGGTGCTTTAGGTGGGGAAAAGGAGCTTGTGTCTGTGCTTTCTCATTGCTCATTCCTTTGTTGGAACATGGCCTGAGCTGAATAAGAAACTATCCCCCAAATAAACAGAGACTGTTCCCTGTAGGCCCCTTTGATGAGAATGCTCTGTGTAGATCAATGAGAGAGTTTAGTTTTATGGAGACAGGATATACAGTCTTCTTCAGTGCAAGAAAGCTAGTAATAAATAGTAATAATTTCCTTTTCACCAAGTGAGGTGCTGCTCCATTAAATCAGTTTGTGTTGACTATGATGATGCACAAATACCATATTCTGTGCAAATCCAAATGGAGATCATCTTAACCATTAATAGGTAAAACAGCACTTAAGATTGCTCAAACACCTTTGGGTCAAACTGGGTAGCTAAAGATACTATTATTGTCTACATTGCTGTGCTCCTCCTATTGCACTCTCTGCAACGTACCACTCAATTTGAATGTGTAATCTTAGTTGATCATGAAAATAATTAAAGTTAAGTTTATCTGCTTACTGGGAAAGAGTAGGATGGAGACAAAATGTTTAAGAAGCAATGGCATAGGCTGAGACTAATTATAGCTATAGCTCTAAGCAGAAATATTAATCACGATAAAGACATGTTCGCCATATATATTTCTGGAACTTTCACTAGCTCTTTCATTTGTGGGAGTGAATTTAAAAAATATATTCTGGTGTTGTGTTTTTGTCCAGTTCTATAAGGTAGTGAAGTGCAACCCCTATAGAACATGAATTAGCTTGACTCAATGCAAACACAAGAACATTGAGGAGCTCTTCCAGGTCCACCCAGCTCTCCTATGGCATTTATCTTCAATAATATAAACATTTAGAATTCACCAACATTGATTTGTCATGGCAATTGCTGAAATTTCTTCACACACTTTTCAGTTTAAATACTGTGCTAGCAAATTTTGAAGACAGATACTAACTTTTAGCTTTTAAACTTACATAAATATGAATAGTAATTAGATGCCAAGGCAACATGTGCTTTCTAAATTCCTAAAATAGATAGGATAGCTATTACATATGCACAGGCACTATGAATGCCAGCATTTAAGATGTATATTCATGCATATACTGTATCTGGTGTAGAGAAATGTGGAAAATATTTACATTCATTCTTGAAGGAATGACCTTAATAATTCATTTTGGATTCCACCTCTCCTGAATTACAGTTGCCTTACTTGTGGAATATTTTCCATATCTTGAAAAGATCCTAATAAATTCTAATATTTTCCTAAGTATCGAAATAATTAGTAGTTCATGATGTCACAGATTTTCAAGCTTTTCATAGCTGTGGTTGCAAGACACTTATATATCCTCTCTGCTCTCTGATACTTAGCTGTATTTTATGTTTCTTTCAATGAGGGTTATTTAAAATATTTTTTTCCTTTATTTTTTTAAGAGTGCTTCAAGTGTTCTTGTAACTAACTCTAAAGCTTTGGTTGTTAAAGTGTATTTAAATATGACTGATAAGTAATAGAGATACATTATTCTAAAGATGAATTTCCTAAATTATATTTTCTTGTCTAATATAAATTATTATGAGTATTTCCAGTTCAGACCACATTAGAATGGTGTAGTTTTATCGATATAATGAAAAAATTATTTTACTCCAAACAGCTTTGAACAGCTTTGAATTATTGTACAAATATCTTTTTCCAAAAGTTGTGAAAATGTGGAGATCTTTTCTAGAGGGACAGTTGCATCCTAGTTTAAGGTTAAACAACCTTGAATTTTGATTTGAATGAATTTTGATGGTGCATTGAATTAATCAGTTCTGGGTAATCTTGATTCAAGTGTGGATTGAATCTAGATCTACATGCCTAAATTTATGTGCAATTAGTGCAAGAAAAGACTTACTGAGAAACCTTGGATTAAGGCAAAGTGTGAGAAACACTACAAGAAAGTGTCATGGGACATATGAGTTTACCAATAGAGTAAGACTGTATTCTTTAACTTATATATATATATGACACTAATTTAAATAAGGGGAGCTCTGTGATCATATCCAAACTCAGCTTCTCATCTTGTTCACATCTGAAAGTTATTGTAGGACTACTGAAGATGAGGGAATTTCAGTACATGATAGATTGCCTTTTTGGTATGCCAAAAGGGAGTTATTTAGGAAAACAAATACTATGCACATTTCTACGATACATAAAGTATTCTTGCAGAAGTTTACGCAATAACTGAAATTTAAATAAATGGAGATTTACTAAATAGAGTTTCAAGAATGTTAGTCAGAGGAATCACACATGTAGCCATTTTTTTTAATCTCCTACGTATTTACTTCTTTTGTGCCATCTGTTCCATGAAAAATCCATGGATCCTTTTTCCTCTTTCTCTCTTACTTTCTTTTTCTTTCTTTCTTCATTATGCTCTTTCCTTCCTTTTTGTTGTATTTTCTTTTGTTTTCATTTTCTTCCCTGCTTAGGTTATCTATCTAATTTCCATCCTCCCACCCTCTCCTTTCCACTTTCCTTCTTTCCTACTCTGCTTTCCCCTCTCTTTCCTTTTCTTTCCTTTTTTTCTCCTCATTCTCTCCTTCTCTATTTCTTTCTCTTATTTTTCTGTCTTTCTGTCTCTCCATCTCTCTCTCTCTCTCTCTCTCTCTCTCTCTTCATTGTTTTTGTTCATATAAGCTGTTAAGTCAGCTTTTCAGAAGAAGATGAGCAGCACAGAAAACAAGCAGCCATTCTAGTAGTGAGCGTGGCCCAATAATGGAATAGTACTGTGTTAAAAACAAACAAATCAATAAATGCAAATAGTAGAGAAATGTGAAAGGATATATGCAACAAGCAAGCTCCTAAACAAAGACCATCTTTGTGGAGTGTGAAAGAAACATAATGACTACAACCTGCAACAGGGGATGAAAATAATTTGCTGAGAAGTCTTTTACAGTGGCCATCTTTGGAGCCATTTCTAATTAGCTGACAGGTAATTCAAAGCCCATTTAAGTATGTTAAAAAAATTCTCTTCAGAATTTTTAGGTCTGTCAGTCTGATTTTCTTGTATCTTTAGAACTTAACAGATTCGCAGAGCTAAAACTCAATTTTATTTAATGATAGCATGTTTCAAGGATTTATGTATCAGAAAACTTTTCAGCTAAACTACACTTGAGAGATAGCCCACAAAGCAACATATCTTGGGAGTAATTCATTCCACACATTTGGAACACTTGGAACACTTATTTTGTGTCTTGATACGAAAATATACAGTGAACTGAAACTTTGTAACTTAAATGCTTTTATTTATTTATTTATTTATTTATTGCATTTTTCATTAGGAAAATGCAAATCCTCAAAGTATCTATCACTTTTCCCTTTTTTTTTCAGTTACAGTATTGAATCTGTTGCAATGGAAAATACCTATGAGACTATTTCATCTGTTTTCATCTCAATGCAATGTTTAGCTGAACATATATTCCACTATATATATTAATTATGCATGCTTTTCTTTATTGATAAGATACAAGTAGACACGGGTAGCAGATCAAAACATGATGCTCTCATATTCCCTATCTGGGGTGGAGGAGATGAGAAACTCTGGCTGACACGCGTAGAGCAGTGTACGTTTGAGAGCATGTTGTAGATAAACAAGAATGAATCTGTGGGGAGCCAGCTCAGGTCTGGCAGGGATTTTTAGAACAGTGTCCAAAACCAGGCAAACATGTACTGAGCTAACCTTGGAAGTAACACATCCTAGTTAATGTGCTGTTCTGCATTCAGCCATCTTGGGAGTCTCCACCATCAAAGCATGCTTTTTTTTTTGCAAAATAAATGTACTGCCCACAGGCAAAGGATGATCGGTTGTGCATGGTAGGATATTTCTATTTCATGCACTGGATAGTGCATGAAAGCACGTACAGCTTGAACGTGGAATGGGAGCTCTCTGACATATAAAAAGAGGGAGAAACATGTAAGGAGTGCAGGCAGCCTGAAAGTAAGATTATGCTGAGATAAAAGACAGAAATAATAAAAGGGCTCAGCTCAGGAGCCCTAACTGATACTAATACTTCTAAATCTGGAAAAAAAAGAGAATTTTAAAATGTGGAAATGTCAAAAGGGAGCAGTGAAAACAATATGTAGATTGAATTGTTCAGAACCATAAAAGATTAGGCATTTGAATATAATGCAGAAGGAGAATAAAAAGGGTTCCTTTGTGTTCTATGACATTGGCTTTTTGCACTTTTGACTTTGCACTATGACATTGACTCTTTGCACATTTTCTATTTGCATGACTACTAATTCTGGTTTTAAAAAAAGTGAAAAATGAAATATCAGTGATGATAGGAGTTATCTTCTGTGAAAGCTGCCATTATATGTAATTTGCCAGTCCTTGGTTAAGTGGCATATGAATGGCCAAGTGTCCATTAAATTTGCATCTCCTTTTTTCATCCTTCAGGAGTAATGTTTTCCAGTTATTCCCACTAATTAACAAGGAAAAAAAAACCAACAGTTTAACTTATTATTAAAGTTTCTTTTTTTAAAAAAAGGAATATATAACGACAGGAAATATACCCTTTTTAATTGGAAAACAATATCTAGAAAACTGTGCTTTTGTAAATAGACTACAGATGCTAACATAGCAGTATGCTTTTTGGACACCTTTTTATTTCAAAAGTATCTATGTGGAAGAAGATAAATACTGTTCATCACAGATTACACATAAAAGAATCCAAAATGAGGTTACAAAGAAGAAAAAAAAAATGTGACTAAACAGACAGCAGGTGCTTCATTGCTACCTTCCATTGCAGTGTTCTGAGTACGGAACAAGGAGAAGAAACACAGCTGCTGTCAACATTAAGTCTGAGACTACCTAGCTTCCCAAATGGGAATTTTGGCCTCTCTCAGGAAAAGAAACCCACTTCATATGTGTTATTATTCTGAACAATAGCAAAGTGTGCATTATGTCTCCAGTCTTCTTGTCCACTCTCTATCCCCAGCTCATCCCCATTCCAACTTTCTTCCATCAAAGTCTGCCACCATTCGGCTCACCAGCTCTCTCAGCGGAAGGGATGATGTATGTCCCATTGCTAGACTTGGAGCAGTCACCAGAGTCCCTCACTGGCCAGACATTTTTAGAAACTACAATGTATTCAAGAGACATGGAAAAGGAATTTTCTCAAATTGCAGACTTGATTAAGTTACCTTCACACACAAGCTTAGTGCCATTTGCAAAATCCTAAGACATCCTGCTTGATCTCCAGCTATCCTCCAGAGGGACCTGGGTCTCTCATTGGTCCTGTGTCATGTGTTCCAGCCCACACATGAATGTCTAAGAGGAGAATGATTCAAATGGTACTATGACCATAAATGTGGGCAACTGAAACAAGCTCTAAGTATTAATCCTGGTGTTCATAATTAAGGCACATATGTATCAGACTTCTTGTGGGTTTCTGATTTTTTTCCCCTTTGACTTTGTGTCTAGCATAAATTAAAAGAATGTTGTGGTTATGTCACTCATATGGTAAAGGATAAGTTAGTTCCTCCTTTGGAATCTTTTTTACAAATTTTACATTAAGCAGAAATACATTTCAGGAGCAGACACTGAAAATCTAAGATTTGTGATGCATTTCAGAGCTGTAGGTACTACAGTGCAGAGCTATAGACACATTTCTTCTTGTCTGCTCTTTCTGACCTCATGATTTTCACTGTCTCTTATGTTCATTGACCTATGCCAGCCAATGCAAAGAAGGAGGGAGTGCTACTCCTCACTTCCCCAGAATCTCAACCTTTCCCTCTCTTCTCTCATGTAAGGGTCTCCTGGGTTTTCCTGGTTTGGGCAGTTGCCTAGAAATGAAGGCTGACTCTTGGACTGATTTTTTTCAGCCTGATGAAGGAATTAAAGCTCACCTGTTGATCAAGTGGCTCCATTGTTTCAATTTTATGATGATCAGTATCCACTTTAGCATGTTTTATTAAAAGAATGAGGCTCTTTTACCTCTCTTAAGGAGTGTTTGCACATGGGAATGATTTGTAGGCTTTGTACGCTCCAGAGTACAACTTGAAACTGTGATTATGTCTTATTTATTTATTTATTTATTTTCCAGAGTGTGTCTAGGTTTAGGAGAGTGGAAGTGATTTAGGATATCCTCTAACTTTCATAATCCTTTTTGGTTGGTTTCATACAGCTTCTTGATTCAAGCAGATCTTTTCCTAAATTTGCTTTTTATAGCCCTTGACTCTGCCACAGAATCACAGAATCTACAAGGTTGGAAGGGACCTCTAGAAATCATCTGGTCCAACCTTCCCGCTCCAGCAGGCACACCTAGAGCAGGTGGCACAGGGTGGCATCCAGGTGGGTTTTGAAGACCTCCAGAGAAGGAGACTCCAAAACACATTTTGTCAAAACACATTTTAAATGTCAAAACACATTTTAAATGTCAAAACACATTTTAAAAGTCTTTACTATTTTTCCAACCAATTCTATTCCAAAAGTGCCCACTGGAACAGCAAGTGCAGAACCTTATCTGAAAAGTGCAGTATATATTTGATACTTTTCTGGTAGGTTGGCCATGTCCTAATTTTTTTAGCTGTATGTCATAAGCAGAGTCTAAATAGCTGAAATTGAATGAGTATGGCAGGAATGACACTGACATAAATGCCTACTGAACCTCCTAATTGAGATAACTGTTTTTAAGCATCTGGGGAAGTACATGACTATAATAAAATTATTACTAAAGGCACAATTATAAATAAGCTGTCTTTGGAATTCCATTAAAATATAATTGAAAATGTGAATATTAAATTGTATGGGTTGAAATATTCAATTTATTGTAACAGAGCCTGAAAGTGTTTCAATTATCTTTATTACAGATTTTATTATAAGACTGAATCCACATCCTCCTATTGCTATCTGAATGAAGATAATTGTCATTTGTCAAAGACTGGTTGTGACAACATGACTATTAATGATATCACCTCCTGTAATAAGGACTGCATGCAAAATTAAGGTCTCCCAGTGTCATGTCTCTATCCTATGGAAATCTTTGTTTTTGCCCTTTTACAGGCATTTTTCAAGACATACCTTTTTTTTCAGCAGTGTTTTAGGAACTAGTATAACAATAGTGTCTGATTTATTTGTGTCACAAGCATTAGAAATTCTGTATTTCTTAAATAAACTATTATACATCTTCAAGATTCAGAGAGAAAACTCTTATCTTGCTTTGAGAAAATCCTAAAATGCCCAATGATTTAAAGTTTTTGTCCAAAAAAAGTGGTTAAGGTATTCCACAGTGGTATGGAAGACTGAAATGTGATCCTTTTCTTCAATTAAATTAGATTTAGTTTTAGAGCAAAGGTTACACAATCTGCCCGAGTGAGTCTCTCTTGCTGGAAGTGTTATGATGTGTATAAATGTTAGAATTAAATATAAGGAAATAACTGTCTTAATAGCAAAAAGAGATGTTCCCACTGCTTTTCTGGCAACCATTTTATTTACTGAATGTTGAACTGCTAAGCAAGATGAAACAGTCATAATTGCAATGTCAGCAGTGGTGGAGACGTCAGATTGTCTGCTAGGTCTTCCAGTCTTGATACAAAAGGGAGTAGATCCATGGAGGACACAGGGCGGCATGGCTGTGTCTTTGTGTAGATGTTACCAGTCCAGAACAAGTAAATATTGAGATGATAGTTGATAATTAGGGCAATCACTAAAACTGAAGGAAAAAGGAAAAGCAGCATCTTAAATCAGCATTCATGCATTTCTAACAAAAGATTCTCACTACTACTCCTAAGGATTTTGCAACAAGAGGTTTTTCCTCTTTCTGGTTACCAGGCTTCATCTGAGCCTGGGACATCTGTCCTAGGGAAAGCTAAATTGAAAAGGATGTGTTTTCATAAGACTATTGTCAGAATGGAACATTCTGGATTATAGCATCTGTTCTTAAAACTCACAAAACTAAGTTGTATGAGACCTCTGAACATTAAGCTTTCTGTAAGAGCTAGGGTGACTTTAAAGTTAGATTTATTTTATAATCCACTAGGTCATTTAATGAAGCTTTCAGGATCAAGTGAATACAAAACTGATCTATCTTCTTTCTCCTGGCTAGAGAAGTTTTGAGGTTCTTCTGGTTAAATAACTTCTAATTATGATTTCCATTATAATTCTTTTTTGGAGATATATTTACTTGTTCATTGTGCTAAAATTATCTTTTTTGGAGTCTTTTCTCCATCTTTGCTTTACCCTTGACTTAGAGCAGCTCTCCTCTTCATCTGTTCTAGTTTTAAATCCTTTTTCCTTGAATAATCATCACAAGAACCATGTATTTTTTACTATATTCTTCAACAGTGGTCTTCTTTATATTTCACTGTACACAGTGAAAATGCCATCATGAAAAAATCCTAAAAATCACTTTTGCCTTTTTTGCTCTTGTTTTAGGAACTCAACAGTGTCACCAGAAAATTATCAAAGAACTCTAAATCTATGTGTAAGAAAAGCATTCCCTTAAAATATTTTGAAAATCAAAGTGGATGTGGTAAATATGAGTATTATGTCCCATCCAGCAATGGAAAACATGATAAATACAATAAATAAAACAGTCCTATTTATGTATTTAGACAGTAAATTCTATGTGATGGTCATTATATATCGTATATCTGATGCTTCTGATTTTTTTTTTGCAACAGACTTTTAATGTTTTAATTTTGTGCCCTATATAGATCTTATTTAGGCACCAAGCATAAAGATATAATTATAGAATGGACAATAATGATTAAGGAGAATGGACTGTTAGTTAAGAAGAGGATAAAGCTCAACCTATATGGCTTTTAAAATGATAGTATTTATTTTTTTAAGAAAGTATAAAGAAGCATTAACTTGTAAGAGCAATATTCATATCTTCAAGTTCTTTTATTCATACTTTGTAATACAATATTCTCACATGTTTGAGTGTCATTGGGTCACTCAACCACATTACATTTGCACAAGTAGCATTTTACAGTCTGAAGATTTTAAAGTTTCAAAATCAATACTTCTCTCATATTCTTCAGTTGAAGGGATCTTGATAATTATGTATATTAGACAGTATGATGCTATTATCTGCGATAATAGGTGATTGAAGTGGATGAGACGGACATTCTCAGTCAGCTCAATGTTGAAAAGCAAGATGAAATCTTGCTATAAATGGGTATGATTTTACTGGGTCGCACTCGCTTATGCTAGCAGGTTGCATTCACTTATTTTGCTCTATTTGTTAATTGGCCAGCATGAATATCTATCTCCCTTACTGAAAACTTGCATTTATGATCCCAGCCACTCTTAAAGGCCAAAACCTTACAAATCCTTCATTCATGGCCCAGCAGGAGTCTTAATTTATGATAGAATAAATCAATGTGCTCTCATTGGGAGGGTAGAAACTTATGATAAAATGATTCTTCCAGTCCCAGAGATTCAGAGCCAAATACAGTATTTTGAAAAACTCTGAATTATGTTTAGTACTTGCTGAAATACACTTTCCCATTTTTCAGATGTTAGTTAACTCTCTTCAGTTCCCTGTGGTAATAATGATCCATCAAGACTATTTAATTATTTGGTTTTATATGAATTTCTTCACCAAAATTAAGTTTAATTTTTCATATTGTACAAAATAAAGACTTACAGGGAAAAAATAAAAAAACCTGCTGTTCAATTTGAAAAAGAGGAAAAATGAGACATTAATAATTATCACCTAGATTAAAGCAGACAGATGAATATGAAGAGCTACTGAACATGGAACTTCTCCCTCCTCCAGAAAAAATGATCACATTCATTCTCTGCCCTAAATCCACTGAAGACTGTTGTTCTATTATAAAGATCCTAGGAACACATAGGTGGACCAAATTAATGTGCAATATACCTCTGAGATTCATAGCTTAGTATATCACAGAGTATTTTCAGCGTCACAAAATCTTGCTTCTCAGTACACAGAGGCCATGACTTTGTAATATGATGCTTTTTTTGTTGCTTTAGGGACTAACCTTAATTGATTACCAATTTTACAGTGGATCTGCACTATGCAACACTCTAGGGAAATTATTTACTGCTGAAAATGCCATGTTTTGATATAGGATTTTTTCCTCATGCTATTAATGTGTGAATGTGTGTAAATAAGGGAGAGTGAAAGATCTTCCTACAGCTGCGGAACTTTAAAGTTCTAACTATTGGACTGATGGGCTATAGGTGTCCATAGCAAACATTAAAGAGCCTTTGTCTGGGAAGGTACACCAAAGAGGTCAAGTTAAATAGCCACTTTTGTTGTATATTCTAAGATAAAAGGTAAAAACACTTTGGCTCAGTGTGGTGGAACCCAAACACATTAGCTTGGTGAATGTCCAGCTGGAGAAACTCTATTAGCACTGTGCAGCAGAGAGCCAGCTCAAAATAGACAGTTACTATCTGCACAGGTTTTATTCTATTTTCTTCTGGATTTTTTTTTCACATCTGTCACTGACACCATAAGAGCAGCTTTTTATGCAGTTGTTTGGATAACACTTTATTTTATTTTTTATGTGACACTAAATTATTTCACAGAATCACAGAATCACAGAATCTACAAGGTTGGAAGGGACCTCTAGAGATCATCTAGTCCAACCTTCC
>JAUBOD010001009.1:933382-958335 GCA_032353885.1 Nothura maculosa
TGTTATTAATATATTTGAAGAAGTTCTTCTTGTTACTCTTAACATCCCTTGCCAGGTTTAATTCCAATTGAGCCTTAACTTTCCTTGTAGCATCCCTGCATTCCCTGACAACGTTCCTATATTTCTCCCAAGGGGTCTGTCCTTTCTTCTATATATATATATATATTGCTTTTTTTCTGCTGGAGTTTTGCCAGGAACTCCTTGCTCATCCATGCAGGTCTCCTGCCCCCTCTGCCTCACTTCTTACGCACAGCAATGCACTGTTGCTGGGCATGGAGGAAATGCCACTTGAAAACTAACCAGCTCTCCTGGGCCCCTCTTTCTTCAACAGCCTTAGCCCATGGGATCTTTCCAAGCAGGTCTCTGAAGAGGCTAAAGCTGGCCCTCCTGAAGACCCGGGTGGCAAGGGGTCTGCCCCACCTCCTCCTCGTTGGATCCTGAACTCCACTAGCTCGTGATCACTGCAGCCAAGGCTGCCTCCCACCTTCACGTCTCCAACAAGACCCTCACTGTTTGTTAGGACGAGGTCCAGAAGCCCACCTCTCCTTGTTGGCTTCTCCACAACCTGCATCAAAAAGTTGTCATTGACGCACTGCAGAAACCTCCAGGACCATTTGTGTCTCGCTGTGCCATCTTTCCAGCTGATGTTGGGGAAGTTAAAGTCCCCCATGAGAACCAGGGCCTTTGACCATGAGGCAACTTCCAGCTGCCTGTAGTAGGCCTCCTCAGCCGCCTCCTCCTAGTCAGGTGGCCTGTAGCAGACACCCACCACAGTGTGTCCCACGTTGGCCTGCCCTTTAATCCTTACCCATAAACTCTCCACCCGCTCGTCATCCACTCCCAGGCTGAGCTTCATGCATTCCAGTTGCTCTCTCACATATAGAGCAACTCTGCCACCTCGCCTTCCCAGCCTGTCCTTCCTAAAGAGCGCATAGCCCTCCATGGCAGCACTCCAGTCGGTCGAGCTATCCCACCACATTTCTGTGATTCCTATGAGATCATGGTGCTGGGACCGCACACAGATCTCCAACTCGTCTTGCTTATTCCCCATGCTTCACGCATTGGTGTATAAGCATTTTAGGGAGGTAACTGAGCCTGAACTTTTCCCAGAAGGCATGAAAGAGGAGATAAAATTTTTACTACTTCTTTTTCTGGTGATGCCTGGATCAAACTCAAAAAGAACAGATTTTATAATGTTTTAAATAATTCAAAGAAATATTTTAAACTCACTTCTCTGGAATTAACCACAATGCACCAAAACACAATACAGCAATCTATTACAATGTTCATTAGTTAATTAAAAATGGATATACCCTTTATAGATTTTAAAATATGTTTGATCTTACAGAACATATCTTAGAATATTTGATTAATTGATGTTTCAGAAAAAAATGGGGCAATTGTCATACAAGTTATATCTAAGTAAAACCTGAAACTTTTGATGCATCTATAAGATATTGGTAATTTTTGTAACGATTTAACACACATCCTATCTTGATACTATTATGATAGAAAAAGCTTTCCTGCTGACATTAATACTCTAGATACTCTAGATAGGTGTCTTGCAGTCAAACCAGAGACTGTCAGCAAGAAGTAAAATACCACCACGGTCAAAGACTTACTCTGCCAGTCAAAGACTGGAAAAAAACTTTACTGTAAACACCAAATTTAATTTAATTTAAAAGCCTCTGTTATTCTTACTTTATGGAAAACTTTCTTCATCCTATTCATATGCATATATTCTGTCTTCAACTAAAAAGCAGCTCTCTTCTTGTTTTTCCTACAGATTGTCCCAGAAATTCAACAATATCTCCAATATTTCTCTGAGGAGAAAGTTAAAATTCTAATCTGTGTCACAATTTCTGAAGTCTGAGATAAATCATAGCATTGCTTGCAAGCACCTTGAGAACAGTTGTTTAAGATGAAGTTTGTAACCATTCATAGTATGTTCATTTGTTTAAGATTACTTGCAGGAACTAAAAGATCTAAATAAGCTGTCAACATATTAAGCAGTTGTAGTTGTGATTCATTTTACAGAAATGTGCACACTAGAAAATAAGAAATGTAACTCATCTTGTAGAACCTTTGGTCAGTGACTGGAACTAATGGTTTCAGTGGTGGAGTTACTCAATAAGAGTTTCATTCTGGAAAGTTTTGAGTTATAGAATGGGAATGTTGACTTTACCTTGAAATTAATTGTAAACACTTGAATAGAAATGTGTAAGTAAATATAACTTGTTCAGAGAATTAGAAAGTCACTAGTGTGATGTCAGAGGGTGTTGCAAGCAGCATGTTCTTGTGTTACACAAAGCTGGCTCCTCAAGTTGTTTTTCCATGTGTGTGTGAATGGAGGTTCAGGTTTTACTAACTGGCTTTCCACAAAGGCACAGGCAGTGTTGTACAAGAGCGTACTTGCCATATCCTTTTGTCTAGTAGAGGCTGTCTATTCAGTGGGAAAACTAGATGTTTGGGAAAATGTTTTCCCAGTGCTAAAAAGGTGGCATTTACTTAGAGAACATGACTCAAATACGGTTGTATTGTAACAAACATGTTAATAAGAAAGTCCTGATATTTTTAGCAAGTCCATTTTCCTAAGAACAGGTAAAATTTTTAAACAATAACATCTTCAGGCTCTCTCCATTGAATACTGGACAAAGATTGAATTTATTTGAGTAGCTAAGAAGAAGTAAGATTTTTTTTATAAAACTATATAACTTTATGTTCTTTCTAGTCTCCATTGCATCCAATGAACATCATATTTTTCTGGTAACTCTTCAATCACTTCTGTTAATTTCTTATTCCTCTTCCCAAAGACTTGATTATTTCCGGTGGAAGTTGGAAGTAGTTTCTGTTAATGACTAGTAAGCTCAGGAGGGATTCCTAAGTCCAAAGGTATATCTAATCTGCGGAAAGTTATGGAAATACTTTACTCAGTGGGGAGAAATAAAATCTTTCAGGAAGTCATTGATCTCCTCCTAAATACTTAGCAACTGTCAGACTATTCATGCAAAACAAAAAAAAAATATTTTTCTCCACTGCCTATAAATAGAACATATTGAAAAGCTCAGATGATAGATATTTAAAGGTTTCCTAGTTAATTAAAGAAGAATCCCATCCTTCAGATCTTAGTTCGTCATTCAACTATCATTGGAAGTATGGTTAAATAAAAGCTGTAGGATAGATTCTAACACAGTTACAATGCATTGTTTCTCTGGTATTGACTGATCCAAGTAAAGAGTACAACTATTTAAGGCAGAACATTCAGAACATTAAGAACTAGGGAAAAAAAAAAAAGAAAAAAAATCAGAATCAGCAGCTAGAGAATCAGTAACTGGATGATATATTATGTTATATATTAAATTAAGCAGAATTTGATTTTTCCAGTACAATACTACATGGATACATAGTCAACTAAGCGGCATGTTAATTTGAGCTATACGCATAATTACCGAGTTTAGCAAAGATGGACCTAAATTTTGCTGTAATACACTTCATGTATCCTTTTATAAATCTGCATAAATTGCCACAAAGGTGTAAAATCTTCATATGTTCATACTCTTTGACAGTTGCAGCCTAGATATCTGTTTACACAAAATGAAATTAATGTCACTTTTCCTACCACTAATTGTGTCTGAAATACATTTTGCTTTCAAGATATATGGAAAACAGCCTAATGACAAAGACTTGCTCCCTAAAGCTCCCATTTCAATTCCAATTATGAATTTCTGAAGAAAAACAAGATGATGTATAGTAAAGACAATCCCTTTGCTTTCTTCAGCTTCCTTGCTTTACTATTTATTCTTATAATCTCAATATGCAAAGTAGTAAGACACAGTGAATGGTGTTTCCTAAGCAACTAGCAAACCTAATAGAACACTGATAGTTACCTCTTCAAATCTTAAGGAACTTGGCTCTGAAGGTTTTTTATTGTTCTTTTTGCATCACTATTATTCCACTGGCCTCCATGTACACTGATCCAATAGCAAAATCAAGCCAAAGAATGTATATAGTGGCTTTGCATTCTGTATTTTCCAATATATTTGTATGACAACTATTATTACATTGAACATTTAAAATACAGAATTAGAATTCTATACTTTAAATATTCATTACATGTCTAAGTATAAAAGGAGAATAATGTTATTTACTAGAAGAAATCTAAAGACTGGTTTAATCGTTGGTGATCATCTCTAAGGATTACAAAAATATTATTCTCGTTTTTCATTTCTTAGTACTTTCTAATCAGCTATGTTACTGAAACAGAAGAGAACAGTTCTACATCAAGACCGCTCAAAGTCCTGCTTTTCGTTCATCTCAACTTAGAAAAAAGTGAATACAAAGTGAGATAGGGTGAGGAGGGCATACCACAAGAAGCAACGCATAAGAAAAAACCATTGTTGCAAAAAGTTCAGGAAATTGCTAGCAAGCAGAATGTAAAATATGAATCTAATAGGCCAGCCTTCTTGTTCTGTAATGAGTGAAAGAAATGCAGGGAAGTCAGAAATTATAAAGATCTTTGCCCTTGTCTATTGTCCAAAAGGACACTCTTATTAATCTTGCTTAAGTCTTTTTGTTTAGAGTTCCAATTATCTCCCTTTTTAGCTGCATTGGAGAAATACAAGCTGTTTTCACACTGCATCCTGCCTGGGATAGTCCCTGTCTTCAAAGTCAAGTGATGCAGACTCCTTACACATTCTCTTTAAGGTTACATTAAGAGTAGATTGGCCATGGCCACATAACATAGCACATCGTGTAGTAGCTTATTTGGGTTCTATGTGTTGCCTCAGGCAACATGAAGATCCCTTTGGTCCAGTTCAGTTCTGATATAATGTGAGGGCTTAGCTGAAGGTTTTGAAAGATATGAAAGCATGAAAATGAGCGTAGATGTTATATATGCAGAGTTATTTCATGAGAACCTCTTGGGGAGCCTAAGAGTGCAAAGCATCTCTGAGAGCTTTGCAGGACAATGTGCCGGATAGAGTCCAGCTTAGTTCAGTCCTGTTGACGTTGCCTTTTGTGCATAACCTCCTAAAGTGAGGAGGTTCTCTATATTGAGAACTATACCTGGATTTAAGTTTAAGAGGTAATATATTTTAAAACTCAAAAATGCCCACTAGATGGCTTAACTGTAGATTTTATATATCATAGATGAGCAGAACCAGGACATGAGAGTGACCTGCAAAGCTAAATTATTCAGTTACAGAGATGGAGCTGGATATATTTTAACAGCATATGCAAAGACCTATATTTTCGAAAGAATAAAAATAAGTATCATAATTCATTCATTCTCATTTATGATTTCAGATACAGAGGATCTAGTTTGGACAGTGAAAACAGTGTTATAATATTACCTGGTATAAACACTGATATCACCGTTTTCTCTAAAGTTTCTGACTCCCATTTTTCCAGATTAATAAATTGATCTTGTCTCTTAGTTTTTTGTCAGGGCATTTAAGGTGAAATATTGCTAAGAAATTGCTGCCCCTTATTCAATATTTGTTTTGTTCAGATAGATCTAATTTATTCCAATTTCAGGCTTCTTAAAGATTGATGCCTATGTTTAAGCAAGTTAGAGTAGGTTCATGCTATGGAGATAAATGGATATGTTCAAAGCACAGTTCACTTGACCTTCGATACATACATGAAAAATAAATTATCTTAAGGTATATTTTTGGTAGAATCATAGAATCCTTAAGGTTGAAAGGGACCTCCAGAGATCATCCAGGACAATCCACATAGGATCACCTAGAGAAAGTGGCACAGGATTGCATCCAAATGAGGTTTGAAAATCTCCAGAGAAGGATACTCCACAATAGAATCACAGAATCACTGAATGGCTAATGTTGGAAGGGACCTCTAGAGATCATCTAGTTCAACCCCTTTGCTCCTGCAGGGACACCTAGAGAAGTGTCACAGGGCGGCATCCAGGCAGATTTGGAAGACCTCCACAGAAAGAGACTTCACAATCTCTCTTGGTACTGTTCCAGGGCTCTGTCACTCTCATTGTCAAGAAAATTTTCCTTAAGTTTCTGTGAAACTTTTGATGCTTCATTTTGTTGCCGTCTCCTCTTGTCCTGTCGTGGGCCATCACTGATAAAAGGCCTCATCTTCCTCCCTCCCTTAAGATATTTTATAGACTTTGATCAGATTCCCCCTCAGCCTTCTCTTTTTCAAGCTGCACAGGCCCAGCTCTCTCAGCCTTTTCTCATCGGGCAGATATTCCATGCTCCTGATGATTATCCTTGTGCTGGACTCTCTCTAGTAGTTCCACATCCCTCTTGTACTGGGGAGCCCAGAACTGGGCACAATACTCCAGATGTGTTTTACCTACAATGATTATAAGGAACACCGCTTGACATTTTAGACCTCTAAAGTGGACACTTCAAGAAATGAGACTTTTATTTGTTTTCTGTTTTTCACATTTCTCTGAGATGGATCATAAAAACAAATTGCAAGTATAAAGCAGAACAGATTTATGAATAATGTAGCAGTTAAAAAGTTAACATAGATATTTTTTATTTATATAAAGACTACATTATTTTTCTCTTTCGCCTTCATTCTTTTTGGATGGTTTCTGTGGTCTCTAGGTCTTTAGAAATGTTCCTTATTCCTCCTCTTTGATGCTTGTACTATTTTATGTAGATTTAGAGAAAATCAAGTTAGCTTTTTCTACCTTGATACTTTGGAGGCAATTTCCTTTTGCTTTTAAATTTGTCACTAGAGAAAACTTGTACTCCTCTAAGCCAAACAGTTGGGGATTATTCTTTATTTTTTCCAAAGTTTCCACCTAGGATCATTTTAGGAAAAGTGAAATTTTGCATTTGTTCTTATAAAAGCATACAAATTTTCAATGGAATGGAAAATCTATAGTTTGTTTTAGTTATTTCTTCTGAAGTATAACTAAAGTTTGCTGATATTGGCCTTTGTCACTGAAATATCTGAAATTCTTCAAGCCACTAATGAGATTGTCCTCTGAACTTGCAACTGAAACTTCCTGAACGGCCTCAAAAGAAAAAAAAAGTGGATTTGGCATTGATTAAGATAAAATATCATGTAGCAGAACAGGAAAGGCAGCACAAGGTGGGTTACATGACTTCTCCAAACCACACAAAAATTTTAGGGACATTGGCCAGTATCAACATTCCAAAAATATAAGCAGGAAAAAAACATGTGCATAATTGGCCGAATTAAATTGCAATGCAACTCAATTTACTCTGAAGACTAAGTACCAGTTATGCAAAATTGTGTTGCCTTACGTTTGAGATGGTCTTGCAATATGAATGCTTACTGATAGTTGCAGCATTTCTACAGATCCTCAGTAATCGGTGTTGTTCAATGGTGTGTTGTTCAACAAGTTAATCTTAAGGCAGCAATGTGCTGTCATGGCCAAGAATGTCAGTGGGATCCTGGCCTGCGTCAGGAGGAGTTGTTAGCAGGTCAAGGGAGGGGATCCTGCCCCTCTCCTCAGCTCTGGTGAGGCCGCACCTGGAGTATTGTGTGCATTTCTGGGCTCCCCAGTATAAGAGGGACATGGAGCTTCTAGAGAGTATTCAGTGTAGAGTGATGAAGATGAAAAAGGAATTGGAGCGCCTATCATATGAGGAAAGACTTAGTGAGCTGGCCCTGTTTAGCCTGCAGAAGAGAAGGCTGAAAGAGGATCTGATCAATATGTATAAATTCCTGAAGGGAGAATGTACGGAGGAAGGGGCCAAACTCTTAGTGGTGGCCAGTGATAGGACAAGGGGTAATGAGTACAAATTATAACACAGCAAGCTCCTTCTCCTTGCAATGGACAACTTCTTTCCTGTGAGGGTGACTGAGTTCTGGAACAGGCTGCCCAGGGAGGTTGTGGAGTCTCCTTCTCTGGAAGTCTTCCAAACCCACATGGATGCCACCCTGTGCCACATGGTCTATGTGTCCCTGCTTGAGCAGGAAGGTTGGACCAGATGGTGTCTAGAGGTCCCTTCCAACCTCAACCATTTTGTGATTCTGTGATTTTGCAATTCTTTGCCTTTATATAAGAGTTTATTTTCTTCGCTATCACTAAAAGAGCAGTTATCGCATCAGAAAATCTTTATTAATCTATTAATTTATTAACCTTTTAATCTATTAATTAGTATAATTAATAAAACACTATTCATCCACCTGAGTTCTGCTGATCCATCACTTCTCATCTGGTTCATCATGTTGCATTAGTGAAAAATGCATATTCTATCATCATGTATAATCCAGTGACCAAACGCAATCAATAATAGTCTTTGCTTGAGAGCTTTGGACCTGTACTATCCTGGCAACTGTAGATCCTCTGGACTATTTTCTATGTGTTTTCCTACCAAATCATCTATATATAGTGAACTACAATCTTCTAACTGGAAGTTCCCATTTGAATAGAATTTGTGTGGTTCATGACATAGTATTTCATTTCGTTTTTAAATGCTTTAGGGAAGATAATATATCACATAGTTTTTTGGTTCTCATTGGCTTCCAGTTTTGAGTAAAGTTTTCTATCTTTAAACACTGATGAGTCTATTCCTTAAAAACTCCTAAGTCTATTCCTTAATAACTCCTATAAATTATATAGTTACATAACTTATTTTATTTACATCATGGGCCTGATTTGGTAAAAGCATGAAAGAGCCTTACTGATGGATTTGGAATTACATGAGTCATAATTCTATGCTGGAGAATATTTACTGACTTTACCACAGTCAAGCTTCTTCAATGTTACTTCTTTTTCAGTTATAAAAATTTTCATACCTTCATTTCCTTTATCTTGGCCTTCATTTACCGAATTATTGTAGTTAACTTAAAACTATGTCAAATGGATTTTTTTTTTGCTTTATCTAAACTACCTTTAATCTTTGCCCCTACACTTACTGAATTACAACAGCACTTCCTTTTCTTTCTTCTCTTTTCATTTTTGTGGCTAAAAATCTTTTACTATTTGTTTTAATATCCTTTGAAAGGTCCCACTCAGTTGAGAGTTGGCAAGTCCAACTTTTCTCCTACACATTCTGACCTCCAAGACATAACTTTCTATTCAGTCCATATGTTCTTGTTACTCCTTATAGACTCTCAGATTAACTTCAAATATCCTTTTTGGACTCATGTCATCAAGGCCAGATATGAGTAAATGGATTTCTAATCTGAGCAATATAGTATTTATCCACCTTTCACCAACTTCACTAAAATATCACAAAGAATAGATTATTCACTCCTTAATTGACAATTACATGTTTTTCACCATGAGGTTATTTTTTATTTAGTTAGGTCTTGGTTCTTTTCCTCTCTCTCTTTTTTTTTTTTAACTTGTAGTACATGTATCAGATTTCACATCTGTGATTTAAAGAAATTCCAAGATTTTTCCCAGCTCGAATTTTAAACTCTTGAAATTAACTAAAGATTCACTATTTCCCTTAATTTTTCTAAAAATGTTATCAATATTTTCTTAATTATAGACTTGCTTTTATTTCTCTTTCCATTCTAATCTTAACAGCATTTTCTCACTACCTTTTAAGTCAAGGTAGTTATTTTTCTTTGTCCGGTTCTCACTTCATCCTGGCAAGGTATGCTAAAATACCATTATTCTTGGTTCTATTGTATATTTGTATTCCATCATCTGAGTGGAATATTGTCCTCAGTCAGTATATGAAATGTGAAAAATGTATTAATCCTTATAATATGTCTCTATCAGTATTACCAATATCTTTATTGAAATGTATGCCATTTGTAACAAATCCTTAACAAATGTAGGAACTGCTTAGAAGTTTTCTAAAGTGTTTCTAATCTATACAAGTTTCATTTTGTTTAGATTATCTCTTTATATATGTGTACTGATACATAAAATTATTTTCTATTATATTGTTAACAGAAAAATAAAAACTATTCCAACTCATTCATGTCTTTAGTAAGAACTTGAAAAAGTTGTTTTGCAAGAGGTCTTCTCTAAGAACTTCAAATCTTGCTTTGTCTCTTCAGAGAATGATTTATATCGTACTCTCTCCTTTTAAATAATCCATCTCCCAAACCATAGAAAAATAATATCTGTGCAGATACTTCACAATGAGAAATCTCTATTCTCCTGGTTACCCACATGTTGTGGTTTCTTTTGTGAAAAACATTAAACCCAAAAACAATTGAACTGAATTCCAGATCATAACCAAAGTGTAGTCTCATAACCTTCAATTTTCCAGCAGTTTTCTTATGTAAAAACTGGAGGGTTTACTTCTCTTTTCCCCCTCTGCCTCCTTTTTCTCTGTCCCCCATGTCTTCCCTTCATTTCCACCCCCCTCAAAACATCCTTAATAGTGAATTAGTTAAGAAAATTAAGAATGTGTGAATATGTCACCAAAGCTTGAAAGACATCGAATAGAAAGTCAGGAAAGTAGATATTTTTTAAAAAAATCATAGAACTAGACAACAATATTTTCTTTTCTTTTCCCTTCCCCCTTCTGCTTCCTCCTTTCAAGATGATTAACTTTTCTTAACTGCAAAGATTTGTATTGTTGCCATAATATGTAGTCTAAACTAACAGCTTAAACTCCAAAGTAGAGCATAGACTTCTAGAAACCCCTCAAAGTCCTATTTTTATTCAAAGTATTTTCCATAAAAGGTTGAAAAATAAGAGGAAATAAAACTGAAACTCTACACATAGTTTAACAAGCTATATACTCAGCCTTCACTCAGCAAATCTCCTGTGAAGCAGACATCTCTGGGTGATCTATCTAATGGGTAGAAAATCCCACGAAGAAAGAGTTCATATCAAAGGTGATGAAATAAAATATTCAATATGTCAGCTTAAAATGACCCCTGTTGTCTGTGTTTTTCCTAATCAAGGGATTTAAGATGTAAGTTAGGACTTTACAAATGGATAAAGTCAGTGAATAAATCAGCTGCATATTCACTTGTGGAGACCTTTAGTAAATTTTGAAAGAGGTAAATTACATTTAAAGAGTCATAACTTTGCTAGTGACACCTGAGTTGGTTCAGTATGAAAATCATTTATAACTACTATTCAAAGATTTTGTAGCACTTTATGTTTTCACGTTTTTCTGCGTGGAATCAAGTAAGCTCAAGCTTCCAATGAACAATGTCTCTTCTTCTGCACTCAAAGCATGAGTAATCTCTCCCTGTTCAGCCCTGCTGTAAATGGATGTTTGGTCATTTAGGACTGTAGGATCAGAATAATTTGAGTGTCTTTGTAGCCACAGAAATCTGTAGTATAACTGTGTACAGAAACTGTACAGAATTTAAAAAAAAACAAAAAAAAACTTTAACTACTTCCTTGCAAAGAATTTGCAAATGACTATATAACACTCCCGAATCTCTGAAGTGAAATTTGCTTCTGTCCGCAAAGATTAGAGTGAAAATACTTCATTAATCCAGGGTTAAGTTTACATTATTCAAACATTAAAAATGACTCTCCACTTAAAACCTATTCAATGATCTTTTATGATGTATTGCCAAGAACTACTCAAAATGGCCTCTTTGCAAGTAACTTATCGTTAACCACATCAGATTCTGCAGGATTGAGCTAAATTGTCTTTTGATATCTAATGTGTTATACTTCCAAAGTAATTCAGTGACAGAGTGCAGGAAATTCATATGCATCCCCAGTGGCAACAGATCTTCAGGGCAGTGAGCATGGGAAATAAAGAATTCTTATTTGTATTTCTTCCAATTTCTTGCCATGTTTTCTCGTCGCAGCCAGAACCACATTGCTAAAGATTCCACAGTGGCTAGTGAAAGGATGAATGGAATTTAGTTCTCCTTTGTAAGCTCTATGAGGAAAGAGAAAGGATGCAGTAAAGCTTTTATTGACCCAACTCCAAATCCAGTGTGTCTAACTAGAAAATTGTTCACTCAGATGGAAGCCAAAAAAGTGTCTCTGCCTCAATGTGGCTGAGACAGCAAAATCAATTCAGAAAACAACAGCACCGTTTAGTAAGTATTCAAAGGAAGAAAATGTACCTAAATCAATAAATAATATACAAAACAAGGCATTTATACTCCATAACATATTATTAAAGTGTCAAAAAATACAGAATCCATCAGTCCTTTAGAAATACTGACTTTTCATAGGTTAAAAGGTTTAAGCAATTTTTACCACTTAAGCAAAGTACCCTAAAGGGACAGAGAGATTTATGTAGAAATAGAAATGATTTTGCTATACTTTTGCATTGATTCTGCTGTAATGAACACTTACAAAGTCACAAAAAATCCAGAAATGTTAAGATTTTTCATATAATCTTTCTAATCATGCTCCTGGGATTTTTGCAGCCTACAGCATTATAGCTCAAAAGTAAAGTCCATCAATGGTGATATCAGCTGTATAATTTGTAGCTGCATAACTGGCCTTTTAAAAATGAATGAATATGTTTTCAGTCATTTTCAAGCAGCATATAAATATTCCTAAACAGGGAGGTTTAAGTTGAACCACACACAGATTGTTTAATCAGCTTCTTCTATCTGTTGCCACTCCCTAGTGAATTTATCTTTATTTAATTCTCTATCTGAGAATTTAATTCTCTATATGAAGTTGCAACCCATATTCAGAAATCCTTACATCTTTCTTGTTCTTATTAGTGATATTATATTCCATTAACGTTTTGGAGATCATTTGATCAATGCAATTTCAGCTTCTTGAAACTTCAGGTGACCTGAATACAGAGGACACAGGAGTCACATTTCTATGGGAGAACTATGAAGATCTTTGTCCCTCATTTGCAAAGCAGAGTAAAAATGAAAAGACATCTATTTCAAGTCTTAGTTAAGTGGCTTAGATCTAGTTGCTAAAGAAGTTTAAACTCTCCTATTGGTGATCCATAAACCACTTTCAAGGTGTGATGCATATTATCTTAGTGCTGAAAATTTTGTTGTAGGTATTTTCAAATTTTCAATATTAATTAGTGTAGTAATTAAGAAGCTAGCATTCTTAGCCATTATTTTGAGAAGTAACTACAAATCCAGTCACTTTTGAGGACACACAGTCACAATTGTTTTGGATGAGTGAGTGCTGTGTAATGTATCATGCATATGTTTAGGGGTGGTGGCAGCATGAAACCTTCTAAGCCTTTGCCTTAGAAGAGAAAAGGAAGAATAATTAACTTCTTCTTGGACATTAGAAAATCTCAGTTGTCTCCCTTTCAGTAGAGCCAAGATCCACATCTTTTTCCTTTCCTGCATGCCCATGCTTCTCCTGTCCTCTTTATACACAGAAGATGTGGCTTTAGGCATATTCTGATCTTTCTATGCACTTATTTTTTTCCCACGTCTCTGCCTCCTTTTCCTCCTTCTTTTCTTACTTACGTTATGTACTTAAATTATATCCAGCTTCTGCCTTTTTCAGACTACCTTGTGGAAATGATAGACTTTTGAATGAAATCAAATTACACAAGAAGTTATACTAAAAGAGGAGGTGTTGAATATGTTGAAAAAAAGGAACATTCATGAAAGAGATGGTAGTAGTTTTAAGAATCTTGTCAAAAATAGGTATTATAAGATGTAAAGCAACTTGTAGAAAATTATCCTCCCTGGGATGGGATGAAATAAAATAAACTGAATTTAGTGTCAAAATAGCATAATATATTTTATGAAGTGTATTAAGTTTCACATCTGACTCACTGAAGATAAATTCAATTCAATCACATGTAGAGTCTCTAAATCTTAACACTAAAGTGTTGCAGAAAACATATTGATGTCTTCAATTTATCATGATCTGTTAAACTGTCTCTGCATTGATGGACATTTGTAAACTTCTGATGGATGGTTACTGAGAGAAAATGGCAGTTACTGTACATTGCATCAGTTCTCTGTGAAAAGCTACACAGTTGAATATAAATGTAATTATTAGGAAAAGTAAAGAAAATATATTCAACCCTAATTCTCAGAAATAGTGTCATCTGAGACAGGTTTTCAAAATAAAAAAAAAAATAAAAAAAAAGAAAAAGGAAAGTTCATTCATTTTCTTTTAAAACTCATAAGAAAGATGGTTTCTCCGTATGCTGTCCTTTATCTTAGTGAGTGAAAAAGTAGCCTCATTTTGTGGAATATGTATTACTTTCAGCTTGAGATAAGCTGAATCTTTTTGTTTTTTGTTCTCCTTAGCTACTCTTATTCATGCTATTTCATACAACCAAATTTTCTTTGAAGTGTATATTTAGTTCTGTTTCATTCTTGCATCTTTGAGGATTAGATTTTGATGTCATTTCAATTTTGTTGTTGTGTAAGAACATCCTTCCCTTATTTGATGTATGAAGATCACTAAGAGAGAGAGATTTATCATATAAATCTCTGAGAGCGTATAGTAGGAGTGTGGTAGAACAACATGCATCAGAGAACACATTTTGATTTTGCATGGTACTGGATATACAATATTTCTTATAAACTGACTGAATCTCAAAATAAAACTAGCTTCCTGTTTTCATGTCACTGTAGTTACAGGACTCTTAAAATAAGAGTCTTAATAAAGTCTCCTTTTAATTCCCAAACTGTATTTAATACTGGCTAGTCCATACCCATTCTTTTCTTTTGCCATTTTTATCCTTTAATTTAAGTAACCTATTTCCCTCCTGATGAACATTCACTGATATATTTATACGTAACAATCATATTTCCTTTCAGTTTTGTTTTACTACAAAACAAGCTTTATTCTTGACACTTCCTCTCAGAAAATAGGTTTCCCTAGCCATTCCCTTTACCCTTCTTTGAACCTGTACTGGTTTGAAATAATCTTTATTTAGATAAGTGACTGAAACTTTACACAGTGCAGTCCTTCCAGGTCCTTGGCATTAATACTTTTGTATCTTTACTGGAAATTCTTTATTAATACAGTCCACAGCAGTAACAGTCATGCACAAGTTTCAGTTACAGGCTCATCAGAGATCACTGAGTTATGCTGAATTTGTAAATAAGCAGTAATGGTCTCAATGGACCACTCCACTTATTTCTGAAATGCATATACAATGTTATATCCCCAAGAGGAAGGTCCTAAAGTGAAAATTAGTGCTGTAAAAATTCTTTGAATGAGAACCAACATTATCTAGTAAAACTGTGTGTTTAGCAAAAAGTATAGAGTGACAGCAGTGAACACAGTTTTTATAATTACATTTTAATAACTTATATCAAAATTGAGCAAAGAAAATAAAATTATAGCATGCATTTTTTACAAAAATTAAAAACAACTCTCCCATCAAAGCAGGAATTTTCTTTATTAAAATATTTTTTCAAACTCTTAGTTTGAAAGTAAATAAAATTAAAGGTGGAGTGTACGTAGGATTCTCTGGAAAATATAGTTGGATATGAAGTTGTATAATGGATGTGAACAGCAGTAACATGTCTATATGTCAGCAGAAATTACAGATTTTAAAGAAAAAAAAAGTCAGAATTTAAGGATTTTATCAAAACTAAAAGTTATCACTCTTTTATTATAATTTGTATGTTAAGACGTAATCTATTGAGAAGTGGAGAGAGATAAACTGCCTCAACAGGTTTAAGAGGCATGTGGTCAGATTAAAGACCCACCTTGAATAATCTCACAGGTTTTGGGACTTTTTATCAGTTCAAGAAAGAGGTAACAAATATGAAAAACAGATTGTCTATGAATTTCATTTTATCTTAGCTTCTCACAATCAATTTTAAGTCAACTTCCTGACTGAAACCGCTGTATACGAGCTGTCACTTGATGTATCTTCCATCATGTGATAGCTACTGGCTAACTATTGACCACAAAAAATAATATATATATCTTTTTTTCTTCAGTAGAGATAATTCAGGACAATATTTTGTCTTGTCCTCTTTAATTTCTCAGTGGTATAAATTTCTTTTTAGGAGTCTTTTCCACTCCCTTCTAAGAGTGATTGTAGTACTTTGTACTTAGTAGCAATATACTACTAAGAGTTTCAGCTGAGTGCTATTCAGTGCCTCAGATGATCATCATCCTCTTACCTGTCTATGCATCTGCTCTAAGATTAAATCACCAAAACATAAGTCAGGACATGGGAGCTAAATTATAGAGGAATAATGTTTACTAGTGTTTAATTTCAGTTTCTTTCCTGGTACTTCTCTTTTCTTCCTTTCTTGGCCCTGGGTGTGGAAATGGAGGTGGAAAACTGCATATCTGCAGTGGCTCCTATGATCTAGCTAATCAAAATTTTCTAGCAATGAAATAGCTAATTTAGAGTATATTAATGTCTCTGTATAGTCATTTTTCCCCAAGTAAATTAAATGTTGAATTTAATATACCATTCTATTATTCTCTAACAGGAGAATGTTGGTATAATTCTTTGTTTTTCACTGTTTTAGCCAACCTAGGTAACCACGTGCAAAACTTTTTTCCTCTTTATGTTCTTCTCCAGAACATTTACGAATACCCATTGAAGATACTTGGAAGAATCTATAGACAACCCTTGTGAAAGCTGGTAATTTTATTTATCGCTTATTATTTTTGAACCAGAGTTCATGAAGAGTTCATGTGCAAAGTGTTCAAGAGCTCATTTCTTTGCAAACCCTTTGGTAAGGAGCTTTGAGAGAAGCTTGCTGAACTCTGAAATTTAGTAATCACAGTGATATATCTTCGAGGCAAGTCAAACATCTGACTGGAGGATCTTTGGTCTTACAGCACAATCTCTTTCACTCCAGTTCAGTTAAAGTTGCAGACAATCGAAATTGGTGTTTTTCACATGTAGATTGAAGTATGAATCTTAATTATGGGTTTCATAAAAGTTGCAAAGCAAAGAATAAAACCTAAGCAAGTTTTAAAAAGTTGATTAAATTCTACACACTGATGTAAGCCTGTAATACAAACATTTTAAGCTCACAAAAATTCTCTAAATAGCTTCTTAAAAAAATTCTACTTAAAACTGCCTGAACTTTATACTTTCCGTTTACTTGCACTGAACTTAAAATTTAAAAACTTAAGGAGTACTGAGATATTATTTCTGTATTTATGAGAATTGCAATTGGAGACGAATCAAATCAAGAGAGTGTAGCTCTACTTTGAAAGGATTTAGAATGTGTAGTGTTTGCGTTAAAAAATGCTAAAGAGAAATAGTCTCTGTTCATAAAATATACGTTTTCGAAAAATCCCAAGTGCCATTGACATTAAAAAAATGTTCAAAATAAGAATACATGCAGGAGAAGATGGTGATATAAGATATAATTTGTTTACCCTTCTGTTCCATTTTAATGTACCATTTCAATGGTTATTATATCCTTGCTGTAAGTTACCAAATCATTCAGTGGTTTAATGGGGCTGCCAAATACAGTGACTGCATATCATCTATAAAGTTTCGAACTTGCTACTGTTGTATCTATAACCTGTTTACTCTTCTTGATTGTATTTCATTTACATAAAAAAGTATGAGATTTTCATCTTGTGCTGAAAGTAACAACTTGTGTAGCCAAGAGAGAGAATATGATATTAGTCATTGTAATACTTTCTTAAATATAAGGGATTCTAGAAAGAATTACAAGTAAACAGGTCAAATAACATGGAGTGATTGAATAAAACTTTCCTGAGGAGACTGAGTGGGCTTGACCTGACCTTAGACCAGTTATTCCATCCATCAAGAATCATTTCTTTTTAAGCATTAAAGGAAATAAGAAAAACATCCTAGAAAAAGCTTATTTCACGATTTTTTCTGAAATTATTGATTTTCTCAAAGTCCCATTTCTTTGCTCCCAACATGATTCAACCTTTCATTCCATTCAATAACTTTTTCACAAGTGAGAAATTTCACCTGTGTCATCAGTATTTTGTCAATCACTCTTTGTTACACAATAGTATGTGAGAGGATGCCCAAGTTTCCAATCTACTCTTAGTACAAAACTGTTTGCAAATGTCTCATAATCTACATGATAAGGGGCAGCCTGTCCCTCATCTATCTCTCTTATTAATACCCCTTTCCTCTCTGTCTCACTTTCCTCTCTTTCTATCTCCTTCCTATTCGACCTGAGCTCCTTCAAATGTTGTCTATAATGATCTCACAGGGATGAGTGTCAAAAGAAGACCAAACTTCTATCATGAAACTTGATATATTTCATTGAACAAAGCATTCTTGGTGGTCATATCTTGTATCACAACTGCTTTCAGTGTATTTCACTACTGACCTCTGTATGCATTTCTAAATTCACAAAGTAGTTACTATTTTAAATATATGATTAATTTAAATACATGACTAAATACATGAATACATGATTACTTTAGACTTTACTATTCTGTCCAATTCTGTCAAAAATCCAGTTTACTCTCTGACAACTCTAGTGGTAAAATGTTGCAATGTTGTAGTGAATGATATGACTTCTCCTTAGTCATCCTGTACATCCTACATTCATGTTCACATGTAGTGGCTGGAGCCTTCTGGTTAGCATACAAGACACCCTGCTTATATTCCTTTAAGCTATGGTACTGACATTTCTACTGTTTGACATGTTCCCTCTTAAATTTTCCTGCTAACAAGGATATTTTGGCTTCCTCATGTGCTTGCTGTATTGAAATGGGGAGCATAACAGACCGAAGAATAGGGTTCAAAGACTATATTCTGCAGATGTGGTGTAGCACACTGCCTAGGCTGTCATGGCTTATCCTATGGCAAGGCATAGGATGCACCCTTCTATTGCACCCTTGTAACCTTCTGAATGTACTCTTCTGACTTATCATACCTATTCCAAAATCTCTTGAATGCATTTCCAGATGCCTTTTTACTCATCCTTGTCAAAGCTTCGGAAGAAATGGTCTAACTAGCTCATTTATTTTGCCTTTCCTAACAGCTGTCCTGCAGTGCTTTTCTCCTGCACAACGTCACTGAGTGAGTGTAACTGTTTTGTGACTACGTGTAGCAAAGATTGACTATGAAAATGAATCATATTGTATTTTTGAAAAGAGGTGAAGGTGTGATCTTATTGCACAGACTTATTCAAGCATTACTTTTTTTCCACTAATAACAATGAACAACCATTTATGTGAGGGAGAGGAATCTTCTTTAATCAATTTCATGGAAACTCATTTTTAAGATGTATTAGCTTTGCTGAAGAAATATGTCATTCATGCTCATATGCTCATAATATTAAAAAAATTATTGAGATTGTGGGACACTACCTTTTTTTTTTCCACCTGTGAGAAATGTCAGCATTTTCTGTGTATTTTTTATGGTCTTTTAAGAATATCTGGTAAGAGAAATAAACAAATTCTTTGTCAATTCATAGCATAATAATATGAGATTCAGCTTAAATGAATGACTATTTTGGAATGCATGAATTCAATTGAATGCTATCTTTACATGAAGTTTGGTGTAATTATTTAATTAATGGAAATGAAGTATTGCAGCACTGATGGTTTTGAATAATTGTTGAAGGACACTGTGGATAAGGCCTACGGCTTGGCTGCAGCTCAGGGTAGTTCACATATTTGAATAATGAAATGGTGAATTTTCATTGCTTTTCTCTCTTTTCCTTCTTTCAGCTTTGCATCATGATAGAAGCAAAGAAATCTGTCTTCTGCCAGACAGCAAGAACTAGGTTGCTGGGGCAACATCTTGACTGCAAAAAAACTCCCTTAAAGATGGCTCATTTCCAAGTCACTATTTTTTGTTTTTTATTCCCCCTTCTTCCCTGGTCTTAATCAAAAAGACACACACTGGCAATAAAGCCTTGCTGGAAGTTTTATAATCAATAAAGTTATTGTTTGTAGAAGGATCATAAATCAGAAATGAATGTTAAGCAGGTGAGAAATGCACACTAGTATTTCTTAATTTAAAAATATGAAAGCCCATAGTGGAAGTACAAAAAACTTTTAGGAGACCCTTTAGAAAGTATCCGCTTAACTAAGAATTGGTTGCTAGGATTTACACAGATTGTCACAAAGTTTTTTCAAAATCCGCTTTACTGAAATGGTAACTGGATGAAAAACATGTACTAAAGGTTAAAAGAATTGCAGAGGAACACACTTCCCATTGAATCAAGGGGGATTTGATTAGGATTTAAAGTTAAGTTCAGCCCATCTGAAATATGTTCATTGTGAACATAATAGTGTTTAAAATAGAAAGGTGAAGATTTTAAGAAATAAAGGAATCAGAAAAAAAAAAGAAAATAAACGTTTAAAATAATTACTTAGAATCTGTCATCTTTTATGGATAGGCAAGATGAAGTGTATTAGCAATAATGATTTAAAGAGTGCTTGTCATAAATAAGCCCCATTGTGCTGAGGAGTTGAATAATTTTAAATTTTTCATACTAAACTAAATCTATAGTAGACACTAGGAAGCTATTTCAGAGATATATCTTTATTGAATTATGGCACAACACAATATTCCTGACTTTATTTGGTCTGATAATGAGTGAAAGGCTAAATTGCAGGATGCAGTCTAATTTAGATATTCTTTCATTCAATGCTGGAAAATAAAAGATAATGTTAGGAGAATACATCCACTTGGGGGCAGTTTCCTAAGCGTTCATTTAGAAATGGATACTATATGGAAAAGAGCATGTGTTGCATGCATTTTTTTTTTATATAATGTAAAGGTGATAGCAGGTAAAATGGCAGGAGTGATGGAATATACACTGTGCTCAGACTAAAGAGAATTAAATTCTCAGAAAAGAGTGAGTGAGGCAAATATCCAAATATTTGTTGTCATATATACCAAAATGGGAAGAATGGGTAGGTATAGCAGAAGAAATTTCTAGCATAAACTTGACTTGCTTCCTTTTTGGAGCCAGGGCTCACCTTACCTGCATATAGGGAAAGCTGCACCACTGCATTTCTGTAGAGAGGAACAACTTAGACCAAACAGAGGAGATTATTTGTTTGATGAAATAGAATATGCTGTAATATGCTCTTTATAAAATCATATCAGATTCTATGATTCTCTGGCTTACAATCTTGCTTACAAGGCCCACCTTCCTTAAGAGCTTTGTGGCCTTGCCAAATCACAGAAAGGTTGAGGTTGGAAGGCACCTCTAGAAATCATCTGGTCCAACCTCCTGCTCCTGCAGGGACACCTAGAGTCACATGGCACCAGGGTCACATCCAGACAGGTTTTGAAGATCTCCAGAGAAGAAGACTCCACAATCTCTCTGGGCAGCCCATTCTAGTGCTCTGTCACTCTCACAGTAAAGAAGTTCTTCCTCACATGCAGATGGAACTTCCTGTGTTTTAGTTTGTACCCATTACTGTCACTGGCCACCACTGAGAACAGTTTAGTCCCTTCCTCCCTACATTCTCCCCTCAGGTATTTGTACATATTAATATATGTGTGTATATATATACATATATATATATATATATATATGTGTGTGTGTGTCTGTGTATATCTGATATATACTTATATCAGATCCCCTCTCAATCTTTTCTAGGCTAAACAAGCCCAACTCACTTAGTCTTTTCTCATACAATAAATGGTCCAATCTCTTGATCATCTTTCTTACTCTACACTGGACTCTCTCTAGAAGCTCCACATTCCTCCTGTCCGGAGGAGACCAGAAATGCCCACAGTACTTCAGGTACAGCTTTATCAGATCCAAGAAGAGGGGCAGGATCCCATCCCTTGACCTGTTGGCAACACTCCTCCTGATGCAGGCCAGGATCCTATCAGTCTTCTTCGCCACAAGGGCATACTACTGACTCACGGTTAATTGCTTGTCAATCAAGACTTCTAGAACCCTCTTCGTGAACCTGCTTTCCAGCAATTCCACCTCTAATCTGTACTGGTATCTGAGGTTTTTTGAGGTTATCCCTCACCTCCCCAGGTGTAGGAGCCTCTACTTGTCCTTGTTGAACCTCATGAGGTTGCTCTCTGCCCAACTCTCCAGCCTGTTCATGACCCTCTGAATGGCAGCACAGCCTTCTGAAGTGTCAGCCACTCCACTCAGTTTGGTATCGCCTGTAAGCTTGCTCAGAGTGCACTCTGCCTTTGTTCAAGTCATTGATGAACAAGTTGAACAGTATTGGGTCCAATACTGATCTCTGGAGATACGACTGGCTACAGGCCTCCAACAGACTTGATCCAATTTATCATGACCCTCTGAGCTCTGCCATCCAATCAGTTGTCAATCCACCTCACTGCTCACTCATCCAATCCAAATTTCTGGATATTTCCTATGAGGATATTATGGTACATGGTTTCAAAAGCCTTGTTTAAGTCAAGTTAGACAACATCCATGGCTTTCCCATCATCCATACAGCCAATAAGGGAGAAATCATGCCCTGGGAAATGATGACAGGAAGATGCCAGCCTCAATACAGTGGAATCTCTAATTCTAATGCAAAGTATGCAAGGCTTTAGGATGCACAGATAGATGCTGAGGAATTGGGAAGAGCTGGACACATAAAGGAATTCAGATAAAATGCACACTGGACTCTTACCTAGTGGTATGGGATTCTATCCAAAACAAACAAACTTGTGAAAAAGCTTTGTTTGTGATGATTCAGCAAATGTAATTGGGAAAATACTCATTATAAATTCTAACATTTGTAGTTTCAAATCTGAATAGGAGGTACTCATTCTTCAAGTGCATTGGTAATTAAAATCTGATACTCGATTTCTTGATTAATTTGCTCTAGTAATTTTATTGTATTAGATACAGAGAGGAAGCTGCGACTTTGATTGCCCTCAGCTGCATAGCCTAAGGGCAATCAAAAAGGACTTTAGGGAACTGGGCCAGACAATCAAAAACACAGGTGCGCCAGCAATACAGAAAGAAATCATAGATTAGAGTCCATTAACATATGACTCCGTGGCTAGCATCATCACCATACCTTTGTTTTCTTCGGTAACAGGAAGCCTTACACGGTACCAGGCATGATACTATCCAATAGGATCCATCTTTCTCAAAGCAGGAAGAGTATACTGGGTCAGGAGCTAGCTTGGCACATCGAGAGGGTTTTAAACTAGATTTGAGCAGGGAGGTGGTATCAGTGGCTTGGCAGACAAGATGGTAGCTGATGGTCCGTTATGCCACTCACAGAAGCCTAATGCCTGCGAACGGTTGTCTAGGACTGAAGAGGCCAAAGGGAAAAATACGAGAACTTCTGAAAGCCCACAGAGTCAGACTGCAGCTGTCTTGACAAGGAGAGGCACATTGGGAGCCCTACTGAAATGCCTCTACATAAACACATGCAGCATGGGGAATAAACAAGTGGAACTGGAGATGGTAGATGCGGTTACAGGGCCATGATCTCACTGCAAATACATGGTGGGACAGCTCTCATGACTGGAATGTGGCCATGGAGGGCTACAGGCTTTTCAGGCTTTTCAGGAGGGACAGGGCAGGAAGGTGAGGTGGGGGAATTGCTCTTTATGTGAGAGAGCAACTAGAATGCATAGAGCTTAGCATAGGAGAGGATACAGTGTGGGTAGAGAGCCTGTGAATGAGGATTAAAGGGCAAGCCAACAGGGGCAACACTGTTGTGGGAGTTTATTACAGACCTCCTGACCAGGATGAGGAAGTGGATGAGGCCTTCCACAAGCAGCTGCAAGAAGCCTCCTGATCACAGACCATGGTCTGTGATCCTAGGGGACTTCAACCACCTGGATATTTGCTGGGAAAACCATGCAGTTAGGAACAGACAGTCCAGGAGGTTCCTGCAGAATATTGCAGGTAACTTCTTGAGGCAGATAACTATGAGCCAAGGAGGGGAGGGGCGCTGCTAGACCTTTTACTAACAAACAGAGAGGGTCTAGTGGGAAAGGTGAAGATTGGGGACAGTGTTGGCTGCAGTGACCATGCGATGTTGGAATTCACAATCCTGCGTGAAGGAAGCTGGGTGAGAAGCATGATTGCAATCCTGGACTTCAAGAGAACTGACTTAGACCTCTTCAGGGAGCTCCATGGAGCAGTCCCTTGGGCTAGGGTCCTAGAAGGAAAGGGAGTCCAGAGGGCTGGCTAATATTCGAGCAACACTTCCTCCAAGTTCAGGGATGGTGCATTCCCAGAAGAAAGAAGTCAAGTAAGTGAGGCAGGAGACCTGCATGGATGGTCAAAGAGCTGTTGGGCAAACTTAATAAGAAAAAAAGAGCGTACAGCCTGTGCGAGAAGGACCAGGCCACATGGGGAGAATATGGATGCATTGCCAAGAATGAAGACACACAACGAGGAAGGCTGACTCATCTGGAATTAGAATTAGCAAAGCATGTCAGAGACAACAGGAAGGACTTCTATAAATATGTCATCAGCAAGAGAAAGACGATGGAAAGACAGGCCTGCTGCTGGTTGGGGAGAGAGAGGGCTTGGTGACGGAAGATGCTGAGAAGGCAGAGTTACTAAATGCCTTTTTTGCATCCGTCTACTGCTAAGACTAGTTCCCATGAACTGCAGAGCTCAGGTAAAAGAGAGATAAATGGGTGAGAGGAAGATCTTCCACATGTACAGGAAGATTGGGTTAGGAATTGCTTAAGCAAACTGGTCACACACAAATCTATGTGCGCCGATAGGATGCACCCAAGAGTGCTGAAGGAACTGGTGCAGGTTGTTGCTCAGCTGCTCTCCATCATCTTTGAGAGGTCCTGGAGAGCAAGGGAGGTGCCTGAGGACTGGAAGAGGGCCAATGTCACTCCAGTCTTCAGAAAGGGCAAGAGGGAGGAGCTGGGCAACTACAGGCTGGTCAGCCTCACCTCTGTCCCTGGAAAGGTCATGGAGCAGCTCATCCTAGAGAGCATCCCTAGGCATACGAAGAAGAAGGTGTTGAGGAGTAGTCAGCATGGATTCACCAAGAGGAAGTCATGTCTGACAAAACTTATAGCCTTCTATGATGGGATGATTGTCCGGCTGGATGAGGGGAGAGCCGTGGATATTGTCTACCTTGACTTCAACAAGGCTTTCAAAACCATTTCCCATGATATTCTCATAAGGAAGCTCCTGGAGTGTGGTCTAGATGAGTGCACAGAGAACTGGCTGGATGGCAGAGCTCAGAGGGTGGTCATAAATGGGGCCGAGTCCAGTTGGAAGCCTGTGGCCAGTGG
>JAUBOD010001009.1:958435-970084 GCA_032353885.1 Nothura maculosa
ATGAAGGGAGATTGTAAGGAAGAGGGGGCCAAGCTTTTTTCAGTGGTGGCCAGTGATAGGACAAGGGGTAATGGGTGTAAGCTGCAACACAGGAAGTTCCATCTGCATATGAGGAAGAACTTCTTTACTGTGAGCATGACAGGAACTTGGAAGAGGCTGTCCAGGGAGCTTTTGTAGTCTCCTTCTGTGGAGGTATTCAAAACCCGCCTGGATGCCACCCTGTGCACTGTGCTGTAGGTGTCCCTCCTGGAGCAGGAGGGTTGGACTAGATGATCTCTACAGGTCCCTTCCAACCTTAAACATTCTGTGATTCTGTGATTCTGTGATATGAAAATGTTTACTGAGGAGTCATTTCTAAAACTAGTTAAAAGAAATATACATGAAAATACTGCTTGAATTTGAACTTTGACTTTTGCTCTAGTGCTGCCTTATGAGAGAGTAGTATTCCTAGCAATGGATGGGGAAGAAGACTGTGACCTGTTGCCCAAGACAACGGAGTGGCAAATGGGTCCAGGTGCAAGAAGACGGTAGTGAAGATAAAGATACTGCAGCGAGATATGTTCTTCTTGCTACAGATGGCTAAATCTTATGCTCAGCTTTGATGGGTGTGCTCAAATGGCACCGTGGGGCCTCTGACCCTCAAGTTTACAATGGTCTTGTCTATGCATTGTCCTACTTTTCTGTGGGATATTTCTGGCCCCATGCAAGCTGGACACATGCCTCTGTAGCCTTGTCCATATTGCCTTTTGGGAGGATTCTGTTGCATGAACAACCCTCAAAATTGTGTTTGTTTTGTTGGTGGGAGATGCCTGGAAGAGTCAGAGGCAGACACGGGTGAGAAAGCAGACAGATCAAGAGTGTGATTGGTCATGATATTGCTTCTTGGGGCAAGCAGTGCTCCCTGTGTTTTAGTATTACAGACGTAGCTTTCAGCAGCTGGATGCATAGAACAGAGGTTCTCTGGCTTATGCAAGTTTTTGTGAATGCACAAAGGGCATTCTGGCTTATGCAAGTTTTTGTGAATGCACAAAGGGCATTGTGGTATTGCGTATCTGTGCTCTGTGTTGCAGTGTAAGACTTGCAGGAAGAAGATGGGTTTCTCACAACAACATGAGAAATTCTAGTACAAATCTCAGTAGAGATTTGGGAGTGTATCCCAAAACAGTGTTGCTGGATTGACTGAGAAACTGGCAATAGTTTCACTGTTCTATTTAATTCAATTCAGCTCGATTCAGAACAGTTCAGTTCTCCAGTACTTTGCTTTTAAAATTTTATACAACTATGTCTTAATCTAAAATGAAGAAATATTTTAATTTTTGATCATGTATGTGTTCAATATGGTTGCTTCATTTTATTTTCCTCCTGTGTCCTTCAACTGTGATTCAATTTAGGCAAAGGATGGCTTTCTAACATTTTACCCTCTCCAAGACATTTATTTTGGTTAATATCTCAGGAAGTGCTTCTTGTACGACTCCAAGATTTTTTTTCCCTTTTAGAGCTACAGAAAAAAATGGTAATTTAAAACATTTGGGCACCCGTTATTTTCCTTTTCTTTTGACAGAACCATCTGTACTAAATAAGTAAGGATAAAACAGAAATCTTATCACATTTGTCACAGACAAATATCCTGAGTGATAGATAACTCATCAGTTTCTATAGTTCTAAGATCATTGCGGTAGATACCTAAGGAATCATTTCTATATGGTATCATGAGTCCTTTCTTGTAGGTAATATTCTCTATCTGTTGATCTCAACATTACAAGAGGAGTTTTGATGTACATTTTAGTTTTTCATCACTGAGAAGGTGCTTATTTGTTTCTATCCTTTAGAAAGTGTTATCATGGTGCCATCGCAGCACAACACTGGATATAGGTAACAGCAGGATTTGGGAGCAATTAAAATTCCAAGTTATACTGTTACATAGTGCCAGGAACAAAACCCAGTAACATAATGCACTCACAATATAACATTGCAACTGAAAACCAGAAAGCATAAAAAACTCTATTCTACTTTTTGTAGTTCCAGGATATAGCTCTTACAACATTATCTGCACGGTAGTATCACTCTGTCTGTTATACTGAAGAATAGTTTCCCTTAGGCTAGGCAAAAGAATATGCCTCTGAAAACATGGAAACAGCTATATATGGCATGTTAGCGAACTATGTAAAGGAAGAAACTTTTCACATAGTTTTACAGGAAGAAAAACTGAGTAAGTGATATAGTATTAAGTAAGTGGGAAGAGTTGACAGAAGCATTTATACATCATAGAAGATCAGTGTCAGTGATGTTTAGTATGCTCAGAGGAAAAGAATGTCAATATTGAAATTTTAAGATATAACTCAGTTTTCTTTTATTGCCTTAAACTAATGGATAGACAATGAATTTTTTATAGTTTTTGTTAGTTATTTACTTTAGGGGAATAGTAACACCTTTTTTTCAACAGTCTTAAACACTTCTGTTCATTCTATTCCTTACTCGTACAAAATCAAATATACTTAACATAAAAGAAATATATGTTATCAAATGCTGATATTTTCAGTTATGTACCAATCTAATGTATTGCTGCTTTCAGAAGAGCAAGGGGCGAAGGTAAAAAAAAAAAGCAATTCCTTCATATCCACAAATATCAGTGTATTGCAAAGTCAACATACAACTGGTACTTTTAAGGACAACAATGTAATTAAAGTGTACACAATGGGATTTTAGCTGTTTAACCATGATGAACAAAATATTTCTTTTAAAGTATATTGGTTTACTTATCATCAGCTTAGATTTCCGCTTTTTGTTTCCTTTATCAGATAGGCGAACTTAATACATCTCAGCATGGGCATAATATGTACTCAATATTCTATTTTGTATTTTAGGGATTGGTCCCACCCTCCCACTCACTACACAATGAAAGGATTATACATTAAAAAGAACTGTAAGCAATCAAGAAGAAATTTTAATTAATCATAAATAGAACTGGCTTTGTGGAAATAATTTGACCTGACAGTTCAAGGTTTGATCAGCACATCACAGAGATTAAGAATACTTTTGACTTGAACAGACAGAGTCCCAGAAAGTCACTGCAGTCTGAAATACTTTAGAAAAGCCAATGCGTACAGATCACACAATGTCATTGTTTCTCTTAATGCTTCCATTCCAATAGGAACCAATGCGGGACTCTTTTAACTTCCGAGAAACCTTCCAATATCACGCTGTCCTGATCACCACTGAAGCAACAGAGATTACAATACATCAGACTACAATCTTTTATCCCATATTCTGGTGTATAAAACAAGGAGTCAGCTTCCCTTTGAAGTACTAATTGACTGTCTGTATCAATCAGCACCTAATCCCTTTCCTGCATGCATTTAGGTCTCCACCTAAATGGAGACGTAACTGAACTGCCCTTCTTTGGGGCTAGGCTGCTAAGCACTTACAGTAAAAGTGTAGTATGTAAAGGAAGTAATTGATCTCCGTCTTTGAAAACCCATCTAAAAGCAACTAGACCTTCCAATACATGCTTTAGTCTAACAGCGAGCAGACGAACGTGAGTTAAGATAAAAGGACTCTATAAGAGAGCACATTAAACAATTAGTGATGAAAAAGATGCATCCAACCTTATTTATTTCTTTATTTTTTTACACAGATTATCCAGGAGCAAGGAGGGTACCAGAGATTTACAGATTGCTTGATGTTGTTAGGCATAGCTCACAGATTATCCAGGAGCAAGGAGGGTACCAGAGATTTACAGATTGCTTGATGTTGTTAGGCATAGCTCCAATCATTACCTTGCTCGTTACAAAAATTGTTAGTACAAGACCTTAAAGATACATTTTACGCATTGCTGAGAACACAAGCCACACCCACATGAACTTTTAGAGCTGATAGTCAGGAAACTGAAGTGAGTTGCGCTTATTGGATTGTAATCTGCTCCTCTCATGAAATTGAGATCAAGAAGCTCACTTGGAATGTGAATTATAGGGAATGAATGAAAGGGACATACATAGTAAAAGGGACTTTAACGACATTTTCTTCAGCAAATACTACTCTGTGAATTATAAGTGAAAATAATGCCATATACCACAGTAAATAGCCAAAACTTCACGTCCTCAGATTAACAGTTAAAAAAAAAAAGACAAAAAGTAATTCATACAGGATCCAGTTCAGCGAGCAGTAAAAGTTTAGAAAATGAACCCTGACTTTTCAGGTAATGTTTCTCTTTTATTTAAGAAACTTATTGGAGATATTTATATTTTAGTAATGTGATAAAGTTTAGTTTAGTATACTACCAAAAATGTAAGTTTTAAAAGAAAGTCTATTTCCTGAAATGGAAATAATAAACTGTTTATTATCAATTCCTGGCATTTATGCCCACTTGCTTCCTCCTTAAAGTATTCTACACATTTTTTCTTCCACTTTTGTAATGTTAAATTATTAATCTTACAGACCCAAAAATTTAAGGCAGGAAGATTTTGTACTCAGGTAGGATACATTAACATAACTTAAGAGGAATCATGCCTGCTCAAAACTGGGAACTCACAGCATGGATCTAAGAAATAATATTTTAAATATAGAATGGAAAAATCTGAAGAGTCACCTTTGTTAATGTTTTTTGGACCTCAGTTTTATAGAGAAATAGATCACGTGCCTGAGTGATATAGTTCCCTATCAACTATAGGCAAAATATGTGTTCCATGAAAACTTCCAAAACAGCAAGCATTCTGTGTGGCTATGTTTTAGGATATCGAGATTGCCCTAATGTAGCAAAGGATTAGTTATTAAGAAACATCACTTTCTGGAAAATCACTCTACCAGCCCCTTTTGAAATTCCTCGCCTTTTTTTTTTTGTCAGATAATAACACAATGTTATTAAACTTTGAGTATTTGGATCAGCTTATTATTAGGTAATTATTTTAAAATGCCTTGGATTTCCAAGCTTATCTCATTTTTGTCTTTATTATAGCCTTTATAGGTGAGTGAGTTTTGCTTGTCTCTTGGGTGGTCACTTAAAACATCTTTTTACATATGACCAGGATGGCTATATAGACAGACCATGTATCTATGTGATGAGGGGATCAAGACATACTGGATGGTAGGAAAATAAACAAATCAAGCTAACTTATGCTACAGCTGCTTACCCCTTAACAACCTTTTTTTTTCTTCTTTTTTTTTAACCTATTCCTCTATTGCTTCCTGAGCAGTAACTACCTAATACCTCTCCCCTAAGAGAAATCAAATCCTTGAGGATAGTCACCCTGATTGCTAGGGTTTTGAGGTTATGAATTTGGAATTCTTGCTTTGCAAGGCAGATGAAACATAGAAAATAGGGAGAGAGGAAGGGTTGACTAGACTTGTGTTCAGTCAAGATATTTTTCTAATTTTCCTTCTTCTGCTGTCCATTTAAGAATGATATTGGGTGAATCCTCAGGTCTTATAATATCCGCTTGGGTCCCTTAGTTAATTGTTTTTTCCTAGAGGATGGGCAGAGAAAAAGAGTTTCCCTTTTAGCTCCAGCCCTGATAACAGAACACATTCTTGTCTAAATATTCTCTAGGTCAATACTTATGTAAAATAAGTCTTTTTGAAGCCAGAAGTGTTCATTACAAATTACAAATTACTGTGAATATTCCTTATACCTGAATACTGTAAATAGTCCTTACTGGTTTTCTTAGGATTAAGATGTAGTTTAACCAATGGTAACTAACAGAAAAGAGTTTCTGGCATGGTCATACACAACTTGTATTTTATACTTAGACATTTTACCTCTTCATAATAAACAAGTTGTCACCTGCATTTCATAAATTATTTTAATTTGTACTTCTTTGACTGTTGTGTGGTTTTCCCCACAATTCATGTTATATTTGAAACAAAGTTTATTTCTGTCCAAACTTCACTTCAGCTTGGTTTAACTATGAAACAAAATAGTCCAATACTTTGATTTGAAAAATGTAATGAGTTTTATTTTTCTACAGTTGCTGTGCTAGAGGAGGAGGGCAAGTTATTTATTATGTATTTTTTTTTCTGCATGTTAATGCTTCTTGGTTTGAACTGGAAAAAGTCACTTCCTGTGAGTCTCTCCTGTTGAGAGATACAAAACTACCAATAATTTTTGTTTTATAAAATATTGCTAATAATTTATATATTCTAAAGATGAAGACACAGTTGTTCAAGGAAATATGCAAAGTATTATCCATGTGTAACTCTCCTGCTAAATGTTTTATCAGGAAGAGATAACTGAAATCACCTAACAAATTCCAGCTTTTGGTGTCATGATGGGTTACATGCGATGGTCTGGCATATTTCACAACAACAGGCTGTGGATGGGTCCTTGGATAAGGAGGCAAGGTATGAGAAGGGCATGAGGATTGCTTACTCAGTAAGAAACTATTCATGAGCCTTGGATATTCAGAAGGCATTAGAATATTAAGCGATGGGTAGCAAAGGGAGAGACGAGCTCTCAGACATAGGTTTAAGAGAAGAGTCGAAGAACTGGTGTAGGTAGAAGGGAAATCTGAGGTTAGTTCACTCAGGAGAGACAGAAAACGTATTCTAAAGACTCTGTAACTCAATCTTAAATCTCTCTCTACAAATTTGCTTAACAAGAGTAGATTGACTAACTACATTCTGCTTGTTAGCCTCCTTCAGGGTGATGCTAAAAGGGAATGATTCGAGGATCTGACAAGGCAGCCTCTTTAGAAAACAGCCACGTGAAAATCATACAATATGAATGATCAGCCTAGGGTATTGCTGCCAGCTAGCCAGTGCATTCGACACGATTTTATAGTGCTGTCAAGAAAATCAGTGAAAAGGAGCTAGGAAGTACATTCGTTATCTTACATGCTGCTATACTCCTGTCCATCACACACACACACACACACACACACACAAACCAAATACATATATATATGCTTTTAAAAAAGCTTTTTCTAAAAGAAACATCTGTCATTACATTGTATATAGAGATGAACAGGTTTTGCATACCTTGTGGTGTTATCTTGCCCTTTCATCAGCTAACCAGCTAATTTACACCACCAAAACCATCCTGTTTCAGATAGAAGGAAGGATTTGATGCAACCTGAAACTCTAACTTACTTGTTACCTGTCAGAGTCACTTCAATATAGTAGTGAATGCAATGAATATAAAAACATTTTAATAAACCTTTTTCCACAGCTGGAGAACATAATTATGTTTGGTAAATTCTTGGTAAACAGCATTTTACAAAATATATTTTTTTTTAGATGAATATTTATTCTATTTCATTCTATATTTATTTGCAAAGAGGAAATGTCTTTATAAATATTTGATTAAGATCTAGAGTGTATGTTATCCAAGAGAGATTGTAGCTTATTCCTGATCACTGCAGGAAGAAAACATTCTGAACTGGTGATAGTCAAAGGAAACACAAAATCACAACCTCCTTTTAGTATACTTAGGATGCGTTGTCGCAAATTTGGATCTTTAAGTGCTCCTTCTGCCTTTTTATGGTGCTTAGGACATACATAATGACATTGCAGCAGTCAGAATCATTTGCAAAGCTCAAGAGCTTGTGTTTACAAGCTGGCCTTGTAGCTGGCATTCAAAGTGGGAAAAGTAGATAGAACAAGCCTTCCATGCATATCACTCAGAATCCTCGGTTGCTGCTTCTGTTCTCCTTGGATCTGAAAACAAGGGAGGCTTAATGTCCTCATTCAGCAAAACATTTAGCATCACTTTAACTACATGAACTCTCTCACTTAGACTTTTCCATATCTTTACAATATTCCTCAGTTTAAATATATGATGGTAAGATGACTTGTCTTTACAAAATCACAGAATAATTGAGGTTGGAAGTAACCTTTAGATATCATCTAGTCCAACCTCACTGTTCAAGTAAGGACACCCAAAGCATATGGCACAGAATCACATCCAGGCGAGTTTTAAATATCTTCAAAGATGGAGACCCACAACCTCTCTTGGCAGCCTGTCCTAGGACTCTGTCACCCTCACAGGAAAGTTCTTCCTCACATGCAGATGGAACTTCCTGTGTTTCAGTTTGTACCCATTACCCCTTGTCCTGTCACTGGCCACCACTGAGAAGAGTGTGGCCTTGTCCTCTTTTCATTCTCCTCCTAGGTATTTGGACATATTGATAAGACTCTCTCTCAGTTTTCTCTTCCACAGGCTAGACAGACTCAGCTTGCTTAGTCTTTGCACATACAGTAGATACTCCAGTTCATATGATAGATACTTTCCAGTTTAAAGGAAACAAGGCAATCTTTCGTGACTGAAAATTGTTAAATACCATATTAGATCCAAAATCCATGCATAGTTATTTCCAGATATCAGTGGGTTAGGGACAGTATTGGTACCAGCATATCTCAACTGGTCCTGCTTAAATCAGGTAGATAGTGATTTTGAACAATTTTACTGTCTTTCTGAGGGTAGAATTAGATGAAGATGTATATGTGGAAGTTCACTGCACAGTTCGAGAGGACAAAATGTGAAAACAATATCATGGATTCTCCCTGACAGATATCCGCAAACACATTCGTAATCCATTAACAGAACGGAGAACTTAACAATACGAACTAAGTTCATTTTCTTCCCCTTGCAGCTGTATTTGTTCATTGAATTTTCTAGGAAGAAATGTAAGATTTCAAAATAATAGGGCAATTATTGTTTTCAGAAGGGATAACTTGTATTTGGTTTAATTTCTTCTTGTTGCTCTTTTGGCTTTTGTTTCCAGGCTGCTGATAACTTGCAATCATTTGTGTCACAGGTCAGCAGGAAGAATATTAGCATGAAGAACTTGTGCAGCTCTGTATGGCTCATGACTGATTCCTTTTGCTGAAAAGTTTCCATTACCCTCTTGAAGGAAACCAGGAATACTATGAAATGCCACATGTAGAGTTTTTCAGAAGTTGTTTTTAAATTCAGATGAAACAAACAGTCCCAATAAAATTAAAATACCTTAGAAGAGTGGAATTTTTCAGAAATCAAAATAGTTAGCATAAATTATTCCTTTATACAGGCCTGAAATTTGTGGAAGAAATAACTCAGAACATGCCTTTCTTGCCTCATTACTATGTATTTTGTAAAATAAGAGGAATCGAGAATGGACTAAGAATAACATTTTTGCCTTGATCCTTTTTTTTTTATATTGAACATATTTAATATATTTACCTTGATTGACTTTTTTTAATGTTAATGGTTCACAGTTTTTCAAGAGATGCTTGCAGGAAAGGATCACTGTTGGGGTCTATAGTTATATTTGTATACGCATCCAGAGAATTTTAATATCACTAGGATGTTCTGTCTGATTAAACTGCCATGCTTCTTAAACTGAATATATCTGAATAATTTCTTTGTTCAGTGCTGCCATCATACTTTCTGCTCATTCTTAACAGCTCTTTGGAAGACAATTAAGTTAATACCAAAATATATATGAATTTTAAAACACATAAATGGCACTCAAAGATCAAAGTCTTCCAATTGCAAAGATTTTTTTTTCTGAAAGGCTTTTAGATGCATTTAAATGCCATTTAAACTTTTGCTTAAATCTTTAACAGTATGACTAAGCTCTATCTGTTTTAGTCTAGAATCCTAGGAATTATCTCCACTCTCCCTAGAACTGTATAAAAAATATTTCTCTCCCTATGAAGAGGTTATCTTTTTGAACAAAATTTCCAAAATTGCTAATAAAGACACACTTGTATTTGGAGAAAGTAAGCTGAAACGATAACACTAAATATCTTACCAAAGTAGTGAAACTATGCTCCAGCAGAAAAAACAGGTATTAGCTTAAAGTACTATGTTTATGTACATCAGTCATTGTCATTTGTCCTGAGGACTGGGAGTCAACTCTGTTTTCTCTTTTCTGTAGTGGGAGAATGTATAATAATGGGAATAGAAATTGCAGACATGGACCTGCTCAAAGCCAGTTTTGAATAAACGCATATCAAAAGATGATCTCTACTAAGCAATTTAAGTCTAGATATAAATTGAGCTATATTATTACACATATAGAACATATTAGTCAGATAGACACTGGTGTTTGTAAACCAGCAATTAGTATTATATTTATATTTATATTAGCATTATATTTATATTAGTATTATATTTATATTTATATTAGTATTATATTATATTTCCTTATTCTAAGGAAAATACATTTGACATTATTAATAATACAATTACATTAACACTCAATGAATTAACATGGAAAAGACTCATATATTTAAAATTGAAATATCAAAAAAAGGCTTTAATATATATCAATTTTATCTGATGTTATTCTCCTCTTCTTAATACTCTGGGTCCTCACGCTGACAGTGCCACCAATCCTCATGCATAAAAGTGAGACATAAGCATCCTGACTTCTTCAGCTTGATGATTTCAGTTTTAGTGGGTTTGGACCCATTCGCCTGTAGTTTTGGGCCTGCTTGGGGCTGGTTTTCTATGCATTCTTAACAGGCTGTTTTATTTGTTTGTTTTCTTCAAACAGTTCCAGGTAAAATTTGAAAGTTGCACAATAGCCAACCAACTTCTATTTTTATGAATGATAATTATCTAGGTTTGTTAGCCTTTACCACAAATTATATTTACAAAACTGTGATAAAACAGGCTAGACATCAGTCAGGTAACCAGTTGGGCAACACTTATTATAGCTAAAACAAACCAGGACCCATTAATACCCAAACAAAAAGAGATTAGTTTTGAGACTCTGAACTGTTAGGTCAATACAAGCCTATAGCCTTTTAACAGTGCTGGCAAATACACAGTTTTTACTGGCTTAGTGTGAGTGAGGCATGAGTATATTGCTAGAAGTAAAGAAAAGTCTGTTGCAGTCATGTAAGTCAGAGCATTCCACAAGAGCTGCTACTCTGAGAATAGCTTTGTCTGCTGGACATAGAGCTTGCAGAAACATCTGTGATGAAGATGCTGGTGAGTTTACAGGCTTCAAAAACAGACAAGAGATTTATTCTGTCTATTTTAATTGTGAAAGCTGTAATAGAGTTTGGGAAGGAAATAGTTCTTTTTTAGCCTCTAGGGAAAAACACATTAAGAAGTCTTGTCAGCATTTCAATCTGAACAAAAACAGAGACAAGAAATAGACTAATGAGTTCTGATAAGGGCTATTATTTAATTTGGTTCTCTGGGTGAGATTACTTGAAGGTAGAGATGAGGCTTTTAAAACTAATATGAAAAAAAATGAAAGGAGATCCAGAAGGCATAACTAGAATGGTAAAAGAAGAATGAAGAATACTTTCGTGAATGAAAGACTACACAAAACATCAAGTAAAAATATACCTCTTTTCATGTCATCAAGTCAAGTAGATGATTATGAGGTATTTATTGATTTTGTTTTTCATCTAAAATGGATCATGACAAATCTTTGGTGAGAATATAGTTAGCGGTGCCCCCAGGGGTCAGTCCTCAGTCCTGTCCTGTCCTGTTCAACTTATTCATTAACGACCTGGGTGAAGGCATGGAGTGCTCCCTCAGCAAGTTTGCTGACGATATCAAACTTGGAGGAGTAGCTGACAGCCCTGAGGGCTGCGCTGCCATCCAGAGGGACCTGGACAGATTGGACCACTGGGCAGTGAGAAATCACAGAATCACAGAATCACAGAATCTACAAGGTTGGAAGGGACCTCTAGAGATCATCTAGTCCAACCTTC
>JAUBOD010001009.1:970095-986280 GCA_032353885.1 Nothura maculosa
GAACATCTGCCCTATGAGCAGAGGCTGCGAGAGCTGGGCCTGTTCAGCCTGGAGAAGAGAAGGCTGAGGGGAGACCTGATCAGTGTGTATAAATACCTCAAGGGAAGGAGGGAGGAGGAGGGAGCTGACTGCATTTCAGTGGTGGCCAGCGATAGGACTAGAGGAAATGGCTTCAAACTGAAGCATCGGAAGTTCCACAGAAACTTAAGGAAACATTTCTTCACTGAGAGAGTGAGAGAGCATTGGAACAGGCTGCCCAGAGATGTGGAGTCTCCTTCTTTGGAGGTCTTCAAAACCCACGTGGATGCCACTCTGTGCAGTGTGCTCTAGGTGTCCCTGTGTGAGCAGGGCGTTTGGACTAGATGACCTCTCCTAAGGTCCCTTCCAACTGTACGCATTCTATGATTCTATGATTACATCTGCTGCCTGACAGCTGACTGTTTTTATTTTCTCACTACATTTTTGTTAAATGCAACCCCTTAATATTCCATGTTGTCTATTACCTAACAGTTATCCAAGTGTCCCTTTTTGTTATTTCTTATAACCTTTGAATTTCAAACAATTACTGTAAGAATTTTAATGCTTTGGTTTCTTCCTCTTTGGCTTAAGGTACATGAGGTTCATCTTATGTTTATTCAACAATTTACTCTTTTTATCTTGGATACATTGAGAGGTCTGTATTTTTTCCACAGTGAAGTGTATCTTTATCATTATGCAGCCTCGTTGACTTAAATTCCTTATATTAATTTCTAAACCTGGATTGGTGATGTTGACCAACGATTACTTTTCATGAAGTAGGACAGGTACCTGAACACAAAGTGTAAGTGGTGACTTGGACATAGAAGCCCACGTAAATTTCACTACAGCTAGTTTGTTTCTGCAGGCTTTCTCAGTGAACATTTTTTTCTCATTGAACAAACCCCAGCCCCCCACACCTTTAAGTAATACAACAGCAAATGCTTTAGAAGAAATAGATGATTTTGGCAAAAAAATCCTTTGGTCAAGTATGTCTTGTATTAAGAACAGGAGCCTCTTTCTTAATGAATTTTATGGATTTCTTTTCTTATATTCACTGTGATAATTAGATTTTTCCCAATTCTGTATTCCTATATTATGCTTTAATTAAATTATTATAGGTTTTCCTTGATGCCACTAAAAGAAAAATGTAAAAAAAAAAAAAGGAAAAAGAAAATATGAAAATATGTGCCTAACATAAATCATTCTACAGAAGAAAGTTTAGCAAGCTTGCTAAAGGCCCTGTTTTTTTTTTGCATTAGGTACAATCATATGTTTGAACTATAATAAATCTCTTCCTTCACCTGCATGTGTCTGCACATGTCTACGTGTGCTCACTCTCTTCACACTCTTTCACTTAAGAAACAGATTTTATTTGCTCCAGCAGGAAGGGAAAAAGTGCTAGCAGGCTTTCTAAGACTAGCTGGTTATGTAGCATGTATTATATTCCTACAATATTTTTTTTCTCCTCAAGACTGACTTATTGATTTCCACTTCGGCACATATAGAACATTTCCTGTAGCCAGAAGAAATGTTAGACTGTCATAAAATGTCCACCTAAAGGAATCAGATGACCCAACTTTAGCATCCTCCTAGTCTCAAGGTATGATCCATTTTAAAGTGCTGTCATTTAAGCTAAAGATAATGACAATTTAGGCATTAGTGGGAATTAGAGATGCTAAACGCATATTTAGGCTTCTATAGGTTATTTAGATGCCTATCATATTAACAACCTGCAAATCTACCTCAGTGATAGTCATGTCTGAAATTATTTACCTAAAATATATATCACCATGTTACTAAAATATATATTTCTTAAAATAATTTTCCCAGAAAGCCAGTGACTGGCTGATAAAGCTGAATGTTTGCTTCTGATATTCTAGGTGGTCATGGATGAGGAAAAAGCTTGGGTTTTCTTATCCTTTTGCATGTCAATAGGAAAATTGTGAAGCAGCTTCATATTTCATGAACACAGAATAAAATGAGTTAACAAAGATTTTCCTTTTATTTGTGTGTAAGAGATTTTCCAAAGTAATCAACTGACTCAAGAACTGAAGGAAAATGAAAGACTTCAGCAAAATTTCACAGAGTAACTCTGCCAATGCTACTTTAGCCCTTAACTTCAATGTCTTTGCTATCATCAGACAGTTTTCTTACATATTTATGACAAAAGTGTGACAATGCTTATGAGTAGTGACAAATCCTGTGTTATTTCTGCTGTTTGGTCAAAAACAGACAAAATTGAGATTATCCCAAAACTGCTTCTCTGAGCCTCCAAGCTAGTATTTGACCAGACTGTGGAAGTGAAGGCCTAGTCTGCGAATCAACCCCTAGCTGTTATCTCATCAAAGCATTACTCATTGTAAAGGTAAATTAGGATTATAAAATGAGTCAAGATCTTTATGAGTGAGAAGAGAAACTAAAAAGAAGACATTAAATAAATATATGTACAGACTTGTGTTGGTGTTTTATCATATATTGTTAATCCAGGCCTTCTCAAATATTTAGAATACTAAAGCAATGGAAAGAAAAGCTGAAGTCTTTGCAAGCACAAGGTGCATTCCCAGTATAAAAACAAAGGTGATATTTCAGCTGAAAAGGGAATTCAAAAAATTAATGATATGGAATTGTGGTATCATTTTAAGATGAGTAAGAAATGTTCTGGTAATTTTCAAATTAATACTGAGTAGAATTTTCTGTGATTTCTCTATGATTTATCTATAGACTGAATAAGCAGAGAAAATGTAGAAGCAGGGAGGTGCTTGGAAGGCTTTTCCAGCCATTAAAGAAGCAATTGGATTGATAGTTTAAATTCATATGAAAACTCCAATGTTTTCAGATTCGTCTTTTGTTCTTAGCATATTTCTCTTTCACAAATGAAGGCAATACATGGTTCTGTTCTGCAATGCAGATTATTTTCTGTGATATGAGATGAGAAAATACAGTTTACAGTTAAAAAAATGAATACAATACAGTTACTTTAATCACCTCAGTACTGGGGGATGGGATTCAGCTTTCAACTATGACATATCACAATATCTACACATAGGTATATGCAGTGTAGATGTCTACATTCAACTATAGTCCAAATTTACATGGGACTTATGTTAATCTTTAGACAATGATATTCAGCCTTAATTCTGCAACTATAGGCATCTAGACCTGATCCACATGTTCACTCATAGCTGTGACTCATAGGTATCCTTCCTGGCCTTCATCTGCTGCTCCAGAAAGGTGCCACTTCTCATAGCTCTAAGATTTCTTAGTTTTCTGAGGCATCTCCACTGGCACTAGGTGATATGGGAACATAGGAATCAAGCTGCTTGTGTTACGAGATGAATTTCCATCCAAAGTATGCAGAGTGTTTTAAGAGCCAAAAAAATATGATGAGTTGGGTCTACTTGGAGTAAGGAGGATGAGGTTCTGCCAGAGGTTCCTTCTGGGTTCAGTTATTCTATGATTCTAGGTTATGAAATCTAGTATGTAGAATGGTATTCTTTATATCTCTTTGAATACTGTTGAAAGCAGAATTTTACTGTGTTTAAATTGTACCTAATTTACTCCCAGGAAGTAAAAATATTCTGCTTTATTTCTCAAACTCTTGTCAGCTGAGGAATTTCAGTGAATATGTCCCTGTTTCCTAGAGCAGAAAAAAAAAGATCATCAAATAGGGGCTTCATAAATCTGATGAAAATTAAAATCCTGTTCAGATACTAGCCATCTCTTACCTATTATTAAATTTGCCTTTGATGGAAACTGAAAAAGTTAATCCAGTTAAGCATATATAAATACTATGTTTTCAAATTTGGAATTGCAAAAGAGAATTTTTATTTATTTCATTCATCTGCCTTCCTGTTAGGTATTATTTATCTATAACATCATAAAATATGTTTTTTTTCCCAGCAGGCTTTGCATCTTTGGCAGAATATTATAGGAAACCAGAGGATAATGAGGAAAGGAAGTTAAATACTTCTGGCAGGTGGAAAGAAAAAGAGAATCATTCGGAAGGTAGAAAAAAAGTTTCTCTAATCAGTTCCACTCAGTGTTAAAACAGATGTGAAACACATGGCTTAAAGGACTGGTATTTTGCCAAGTTGAAAGAAAAAAAAAAGGAAAAGGAAAGAAAGAAGAATTGCCGGGATTGAGAGATGGGACGCAGCTTGATGCAAGCAAATGTCGTCTTTATTGTTCCTACACCCACTTTTAAATAAACCATGTAAACCAGAAGGTAGCATGTCTCGCATGGATTGGTCACTTCAAAACATCAGGCGCTCCTAGGCACTCCTTGATTGGTCAATACAAGAACCGTTACAACCAGGCCATGGAAAAACAATGGCAGCAATCAAAGCCCATCTCTAAACAATACTTCCCTCAAGAGGACTCAGGCTTGCTTTTGTTATCACCAGGGCTCCTGCACCACACCTGAGGCCCTGCCAAGGCTAGTCGAGTCCTGGCCCACATTCCACAAAGAATCAAAACAGAAGTAACTTGAAAAATATGAATAAATGATTCTGAGAGCATTGGGGAGTGTATTGGACTGGAGACTTTGTCTGCAATTCTTGCCAATATTATTAGGCTAGATCTAGCTAAGGGAGACCATGGTTTGAAAAACAGTAATTATAACAGTATGTTTGCATTGGGCAATGAGCTTTTCCAAAAATTAGTTGAATAGTCACTTTCTTTTGTGATGAAAACATATCTACATTATTATAGTGTTCCATTTACCCCGAATGTCTGAAAATAATCTGAATACACTTTCCATTTGGATCTTTAATGATGAAGTTATTTGTAGAACCATAGGTACATGAACTCTTGCATGCCTTGATACATCTTTTAACATGCAAATACCATCATGTTAGGTGCCCTACCTGAGAACAAGGCTGGACTTCTAGGAATAGCATTACACAGCACAAGTATTTTCTGGTATAAAGCAGATGAGTGGAACCTTTGGCTCATTTTATTTGATACATTTGACTCTCAGACTGAAGCATTGGCGTGATATTCTCCTTGGTGATCCTATAGCCCCTTCCGCTGTGAGATATAGATACTCTGGCAGATAGAACCAAATTACTATACCAGCTAATCAGAAATATACTGGAGATTTAATGGAGAGGAACATATAATATAATGAAGAGAGATACCTCCATTTGCAGTAAAAATATGGCCAAAAGTTTTTTGTGGTGGAATAATGCTCAAATGAGGCTTTTTTCCTTCTTCATTGAAAAAAAAGGTAGAAAATTAAGAAGCTTTAAATTTAAAAAAAAAATGGAAAAAAAAGAAAAAAAAATCTTTCCTTCTATCATGTTTACTTGTGTCACGGAATGAGTGGTGGCGGGCTTGAGTGACAAAATGCACTTCACTCGTATGAAAGAAATAATAATAAGATTTATTAATACGGACAATGATTTCAAAAGATTCTATGGCAAGGTCACTTATTATTTACTGCATGGAGGCTCAAGATAATACAGAATTATCTTGGGATACCCTCCCGTTGAGTCACAAGGTTCAGATTGGACCCCTTTGCTTTCCAGGCTCCTTCTGAGAGGAATCTGGGTGTGGCTGGATCCAATCCTAGTCCCAGACCTGGTCAACGGTTTATGACTAAGGGTGCTTGTGTACAGTTACAAAGTAAAGTTAAAGAAAGAGAGTGAGCTATATTCACTTATCACAAATCTCTCGTGGAAGGGAGAATCTCTCAGCCTCAAGGAGTATCCTTGAGAGGCGTCCCTGCCCAAGGGGAGATCCTGATGTGCAGCCTGCTGCCATGCCAGGAGAGCTCAAGGGGCTCTCGGGCTGTCCGCATATTTATAGGATAAGATGATTGACTTATAGTCATTCTTTCATTTCAGAGGATCATTGCCTAGTGTATTAGACTTACCTCCCCTTTCGAATGCAGCCTTCAGGATGGTTATGTTGAGTCTAAGTCGGAGAAGAAATCAGAATGGTGGCGCCTACCAGGATTAGATAAATCGCTGGTGGTTAGCAACTGAACAGGGCTGCATGTAAGGTACAGATCAGGTTGAACTGGGAAAGGAGCATATCTGTAACAAATTGTCACATTATATTCTAGATTATTTTGATCTTCTATGAAAACAATACACCGAATCTAAATAACATAAAATTATGGAATATGGTTTTGCCCTTTCTTCAATATTTCTGTAAAAAGGGAAAACAAAGTCTGTTACAAATTTGTACAATTAAGGCACAAAATATCTCTTCTGTGTTATCTCTTCTGTGTCAAAAATATACTTGCCCTACTAAATTCTTTGTGATCATTCCCTGTCTTTCAGTTTTAGGTGAAGGATAGGTTGGTTAAAGAAGTCCCCCATTCATTATTAGAATTTCTTAATTAACAGAAATACACTGAATAAAAAAATAAAAAAGATGGAACTTTTCTGATAATACTCCTCTTACAGCATGAAACTGGTTCTGCTGCATGGTATCTCTAACCTAATTCTCTTTTGGTCACTTGTAAAGATTTCTGGTTTCTCTCAGTCCAAAATGTGTGTCTGACCTGTTTATACCAAAGATCTTATAAATGTTGCTAAATTGGCAGTTATCTTGTAAGCCAGGCATTATCCCTGTTAGTTGGCTGTATTAATCCGCAAAGCTCAGTTAGCCTTGATGAAACATGCCAAGCTTTTATATGATAACAATCTAGCTCTTTTTAATAGGACTATATCATAAAATTGCTGTGCAACTTTCACCCAGATTCATAACAGCTGGCAGTAATGAAAAGTGAGTAGACAAACAAAAGCTTCACTGTCCCGTGGAAAATATTATGAAACAAAAATTGCAAGACCTGAGATAAAATAACCTCTGAGATTGCGGCTTCATATGATTGGTTGACTCACAAGGATGAAAGGTAGGAAGTAAGAAATCATTTCCATTAGAGCATACTACTCTAATCGCTGAAAGCATGGGGTCAAATAAGGCCTTGATTTTTGTCAAGGCAGCAATGAAACAAGTGAAGTAATTGGGGTTTTTTTTATGATAAAGAATATAATTGTGGAGGATGAATTAAATTTGGAATTTATTTCATTTTCTTTTGCCAATAATATATCCGTTAGCTATAGGAAGCACATTTCTATTCTGCGGAGATTAAAAACATTCAAACCAAAAGCAGCTGACAACCAGTTGCAAATCATATCTGTCATAACCTCACTAATTCAGTCTGAAGTCCTAGTGACTTCTTTGTAAAGTATTTGTCATTAGACTACATGACAATTTTACTAAACAGAACAGAAAGATTTAATATATTTGCAAAACTGATGAGCATAATGGAATATTTGCTACATATCTGGCTTGTAATAGCACATTTTGTCACCAGGTCATGTACTCATGATCACATCCAGCTTACATTCTGTGGTACAACTCAGTTTTCTACATTATGATGAATTAACATCAAGGTCTTTTTTTCTCTTCAAGAGATCTTCATGGCTTGGGGCAATGGTTTTAGGATGAGGACCATTTTATTTCTGTAACACAATGAAACTGTCTATAAAGTAAAAAGTATTTTCTTGGTGACTGTCCCAACATCAGGGATGACTTCCCAAAGGAACAAAAAGGCTATAAGACACTACAGTCTTTGACATGCTTTATATAATGAAAGCACTTATTCTTAAGAGTACATTAAGAAAAATTATGGAAAGAAAGAAACATATTTTGGAAATGAAAGCATTGTAAGAATCCCTATCAAACAGCTCAAGGATTTCTGCAGTGATGAGTTACTTTAAGATCAGAAATGAAATCATAAGAATAAGGAAGTCAGGCTTATTTGCAAAAGATTGGTCATGAGATTTCCAAATTGTTCAAGACTAGACCAATTTTTCATCCATGGAGGTTGACAATCAGGTCTGTTCCTTCGTGATGTCACTGGGTTTGATTAGAGTTTTTTTTAAACAAATCTCACCAACTCTTTTAATTTCAAAAACATAAGGAATTTATAAAATTACTCGTGTTTTTGTTGACTTCATAGCTTAAAATGTATTTCAAAATTGTGTCTACAGTTTTGTAATTTTTTAACAGTTGACAGTTTGACAAATATAACAGTGTTTCTATCCTTGACAATATAGATGCTATGGTATAGGGTGAGATTAGATATTTCAAGCTGTAAGTTAATTGGAGTTAGATACTTGGAATGAGGCAGTATGGTCAAATTTGCAAAGCATTTTTGGTCACACTGGTGTGGCTCCTCAGAGTCACAACAAGAGATGGTCTTTCAAAATCTGAAATGATTAAAAATAAAACCCAAAATATCTGTCATCTCCGCTATGCCTTTTAAGCACATTTTAAGGGGATATTTTCACTCATTGACTGTGTTATTAAGAAAAAAAATATCTGGTTACATAGGTGAAGAAAACAGTTTTTTCTATATCCTAAAGAACTTTTATCTATTAGTCTGAAACCATATTATATGAAGCAAAGGAAAAGAATGTGAATTGTACCAAGATCCTGATATTGATTTTGTTTTTTTGTTTTATAGAACTTTCAGTCCCTTAAAAGTGAAGGATATAAAGACATAAAATAATTGGACCTGAAAAACAACAAAACTCTCCTTTAAAAAAAGAAAAAAAAAGCTTCTAACAAAGGGTAGTTGGAACTTTTTTAAACATTTTTTCACTGATATAAGGAATCAGAAATCTCTGATTTCAAATAGAAAGTGAAACTAGTAACTTCCATTTCTTGCTGGAGATTTGATTACTAAATGTAAGAGAACTAATTGCTTAAAAGTCTGATCATGACTGACACTGAAATTATATAACTGAATTACATAAAAACTGATTCAATGTTTCTGAATTTCAGATGTACTCATAGAAGCTGTGGCACCAATCCAGATTTACACTAACATATAAATGAGCTCTTCCATTGGAAAATGAATATTTTTGGAGATGAGCGTTTTTCAGAGGAATCAGGAGAGAATTTGTATTTGTGAATACATCCTGCTTTCTACACATCTTAAAAGATTGCATAATGAGATTGAGTAATGAATAGAATGGGACTTTTTTTCTCTGAGCAAGATTCTTTAAACTTTAGTATATTCAAATTGGAAAGAAAATTCAAAGTGTTCACCAATTTAACATCACATATACTTTGTACTGACAAAGTATAAATACAAGCAGCAATATATTCTTTGCAAGAAAGTGAACATTATGTAGCACTTGTGATGAGACAGAATGACAATAGAGAACAGGAATACAAAAATTTAGTGAAGTAGGAAGGGAAGACAAAGTGATGAGGTGAAGAATCAGAGGGAGAACTGACAGATGACAGAAAATTGATAAAAAGTTAGAGAGAAAGTTGTTAGGCTGTATTCACAAAAATTCTAAGAGGGATAACGTATAGCTGAGAAGATTGCCTTCGTGGAAGAAAAATGATATGGCATTGTTCCTCCTTTACTTTCAAAAGTGTTTATACTTTCTGCAGAAGGCAAAAGAAACCCCTGTCTGCCATTAGGACAGTAATTTGTGACCTCTTTGGATTTGTAGTCGTTCAGCATTTGAGTTGAACCATCTGGCTTTACATAGAAATTAATGATCTCTCTTAGATACAACGTGACACAGTGTAGAGCAGTTTGTGAAGTCACCCCTGCAGGCATTGGCATCCTGCCCTGCCCAAAAGTCATAAAGAATTCACTAGTTTAGTCCTGTTTTGGTCTCAGGATGGTATCATTATGCTAACACTGCATTCACACTGATTTTGATTGTGTCAGAGAAGACTCCTGTACTTTGGGGAATTGGTTCCTTTGGGGAACAGTCCACACATACCTCGTTAACTCTGCAGACATCTGTCTAGATTTGGCACAGTCAGCACTGAACTGGAATCAGGAAGTCTGCCTGAATTCAAGCTGAGCTATTTCTGATCCATATTGTCCAGGGAATCTTGTATCACCCACATTTATAGCAATTTACATTAACGAAGTCCCTCAGTAGTTTGGGTAATGGAAAACTAAACTGTACATGCTGAAATATTCATTGGGATACATTATATGTTAGAAGGCCAGATTCACTCTTTCTCAGATGAGGAAAGTAAGATGAATCAACAGAACATCATCTTTTGATTCCACTACAGGAACTGACCAGCATTTTGCTGGCATTGTGGCATACATATTAAGATTTTTTTTTTTTTTTTACTGGCAGCTCATTTCTTTAGATGTTACTTTTTCTTTACTTCCTTTAATAGTCCTCTGTTGCAAGATTTTTTATTTTTTATTTTTTTCTCTTAAATTGTTTCTGGGATCAAGGTCTTTTTTACATCTCATGCCCTTCTTGGATGCTTCATAGCTTGTGAGCATTTTAAGTCACTTTCTCTTTAAGCCTGCTACTGCGTATCTGACCCACTCTCCCTCCCTTTTCTCCCATTCCTGATTAGAAGAACATAAAATGGGATATAGTCCAAAAAAGTACATCTGGTATATTTTTAATTTTGGCTCTGACATTTGACCAGAAGTTGAAGAAGGGAAATACTGAAGCCATCTGGCAGCAGGAGAGTAAAGAGATACTTACTGCTGTCATTGTTTTTATGGCTCTTTCCCAGCTATGCAAACCACTGATTCTGCTGTTGTCTTCACTGGATTCACTCCTCCAGATGTGGCTAGATCTTTGACTTCTCCTTAACTCCTTAGAGCACAGTAAAGGAAGTATAAAGTTATTAATTATTAAATCATATAATTATATTAATAATCTTATTTCAAATCTGAATTTCATTCAGGGAATTTAATGATAATTTATTTTTTATATATAGTTTTTATCTTGTTGTTCATTTATTTAAATCTAAACAATAAAGTGAGTTCAATAAATTCAATGTCATACTGATTATTTTAAGACAATGATTTTTAGATTCCATAATTCAAGATTCTTTTACTTCCATGTATCAGGAACAGACAAATTCCCTTACTAAAGTTTGCTTCTGCATTGGCTTGACTGTGTTCATCCACTAAGATTTCAGAAAATGTGCAAAGTAGCATGAATAATGGGATATTCAGTGCTGCAGTTTTGAGGAAAAAATGCTCTGTTTTTGCATTCATTTAAATTAGTAAAATATAAAAATCAATGGAAATATATTACCTTACTGTTAGTCTACACTAACATAATGTTCTGCAGCCCCCTGTTTTCACTGAAGATCAGAAAATTATTCCTGGTGAAATTTAATATTTTTTGTAATTGAGGAGTGACAATAGTTTTCATGTCACTGAATTACTATTAGGAAAAAAAAATAAGCTGTCTAGTGGTTCAGTTGCACATTATGTCATTCAAGACATGACACAGAGGTTATCTAGACATTCACAAATGACCTATGCATATGAGCTATGATAGAGAACTGTGTCTTTCCGCAAGAGCAGAAGTGAGCCAGACAGGATACATGAAGGTGTCTGCAATGACACTAGACAATTTTGTCTGAAGTTAGTCAAAATTAAATTCTTATTCCCTGTGGGAATCTCATCCTCAATGAATAATTCATCCAAGTCAAAGAAGATCATGTTTCTTTACACTCACTGTCACACTCCTTATAGAGAAATCTAGATGATATGTCTTGGTATAGATGTCCAGCTCTGAACAGCTAGTTAGAAAAATCAGTTCCTACCTTACCCTACTTACATAATTTATGGTAATGAGCATAAAGAAATTCTGAAAAGATGAAATGACACATTTTTGGACTTTTTTTTATATTTACAGATGTGGTTTGAGACAAAGTATGCCTGAGATTAATATCTCTATATTAATATAGAAAAGAACATAATTAAGGCACGACACAATTAAGGTTAAGAGAACAATGGTTAGAAAGAGAGTTCAGATTCAGAGTTTTTAAAAATCTCTTTTTTTCTAAAAGAATGTGAAAAAAAAACATATAATGTTTCTAACCACTTATATTGAGATAAATTATGTTTTTACCACAAATTTAATTTGGAGAATGATCTAATCTCTAATTGTTTATAGAAAATATGCAGAAAGATGGTCATTTAAAGCTATGTGATACATAGAGAACATTAGTGGAAAGAGAAAAATCTTAAACACCTATGGGTCTTGCACTTCAAGGTCATCTGGCAAACCACTTGATTTAAGTCAAAAAAAAAAGGAAGAGAAAATGAAAGAGAAAAAGTGAAAAATAGGTCTGGTCTTAATTAATTTGAAATCTGTCATTTATTTCTTTCACACAAAAAGTATGGGACACAGGTGGCTGAATGTCAAAGATCATACTCTGTCTTTATGCTTCATAAGACTTGGGACAAATATATGAAACAGTCTGAGTGAGTAGAAAAATCACAAGAACTGGGTGAAGTTTCAGTGACCCAGGTCAAAGGTTGTATTGCTTTTGGTGTTTTACAAATATTTGACAGATTAAATGCCCACCTCCCATGGTTAGCAAATAAGCCATGCAAGTTAGAGTATTCATAAGAAATAAAACTTCATTCAGTATCCTTATTGTGAGAGATCAGGGTCAATTAGCATGAGTAACAAACACATGCATATTCTCACTATGCACACACGTTCTTGGATTATCCTGGATTTTGGAAAATATGTATTAAATATGTCTGTAATTATAAAATAACATCCTGGTGAGGGAAACAAGGATTAGAAATAGGCAAGTAGGATATTTAGATATCATTATCAAAGAAGGTGATAATTGTGTAATTTCCTGTATATATATTTCAGTCATTTATATTGCTGCTGGACTTCAGCAAGGCTTTTGACACTGTCCCTCACAGCATCCTCCTGGGCAAGCTCCGAAGGTGTGGGATAGATGAGTAGATGGGGAGGTGGATTAGGAATTGGTTTGATGGCAGGGTGCAGAGAGCGGTTGTCAATGGCGCAGACTCTAGTTGGCGACCTGTACTTAGCGCATCTGTAGATAGCAGTGCCCCCAGCGGTCAGTCCTCAGTCCTGTCCTGTTCAACTTATTCATTAACGACCTGGATGAAGGGATGGAGTGCTCCCTCTGCAAGATTGCTGACGATACCAAACTTGGAGGAATAGCTGACAGCCCTGAGGGCTGCGCTGCCATCCAGAGGGACCTGGACGGACTAGACCACTGGGCGGTGAATAATCTAATGAAGTTCAACAAGGACAAGTGCAGGGTCCTGCACTTGGGGAGGAATAACCCTGGACACCAGTACAGATTAGGGGTTGACCTGCTGGAGAGCAGCCTCGCAGAGAGGGACCTGGATGTCATGGTGGACGACAAGATGGCCATGAGACAGCAGTGTGCCCTGGTGGCCAAGAAGGCCAATAGGATCCTGGGGTGCGTCAAGAAGAGCATCTCCAGCAGGTCAAGAGAGGTGAACATCCCCCTCAGCCCTGGTGAGGCCACATCTGGAGCACTGTATCCAGTTCTGGGCTTCCAAGTACAAGAGGGATGTGGATCTGCTGGAGATAATCCAGCGCAGGGCTACCAGGATGATCAGGGGCCTGGAACACCTGCCCTATGAACAGAGGCTGAGAGAGCTGGGCCTGTTCAGCCTGGAGAAGAGAAGGCTGAGGGGAGACCTGATCAATGTGTATAAATACCTCAAGGGAGGCAGTGAGGAGGATGGGGTTGACCTCTTCTCAGTAGTGGACAGTGACAGAACTAGAGGAAATGGCTTCAAACTGAAGCATTGGAAGTTCTGCAGGAACTTAAGGAAGCATTTCTTCACAGTGATCGTGACAGAGCACTGGAGCAGGCTGCCCAGAGAGGTTGTGGAGTCTCCTTCTTTGGAGGTCTTCAAAACCCACTTGGATGCCACCCTGTGCCACATGCTCCAGGTGCGCCTGCTTGAGTGGGAAGGTTGGACTAGATGATCTCTAGAGGTCCCTTCCAACCTTAAAGATTCTATGATGCTATGATTCTATCTTTAAAACTCGCTTGGATGCAGCCCTGAGCCATGTGCTCTAGGTAAACCTACGTTTGCAGGGGAGTTGGACTAGATGACCTCTAAGGTCCCTTCCAATCTTAAGCATTCTATGATTCTACGATTCTATGATATCTTTATTGAGTAAAAGTCTACGTAGTGCCATTTCTGCTCTGTGTTGCAATGGAAAAAAAGAATGGCAGATTGAAAGCCTGTGAAGCTTCAATATTTTGTAGTCCATACAGCTAGAGAAATAGTTTTCAAATTAATTCTTGTTTGGTCCTCATTGTAGTCAAGTTCATTCAAAGTAGTCATAATTTTGACAGATAATGTGAAATGTTATGATTATTTAGAAGAACATACTTTCAAACACTGGCAGCACATGTAGTTCTTGATAGACCTACGAGTGCATTGTAAATGCACTTGAGAATCAGTGAACTGTTTATGCAGCTGTTTGTACAAGTGTTGATCTTTACATATTTCAGTACACTATCAATGAATCATTCCTGAACAGTTCTTTCAAATGGTACCTTAGGTGTTATTACAGTGACTTTAAGATCTTTGGATTTATCCACGACAGCTGCTTTTTTTCTAACTATTGGCAATTACTTAAGGTAGAAAGTATTTACTTCAGCTGGCTGATTTTATCTTAATAGTGAATAAAAAAGCTACTGGAAATATACTATTCAAGGGGATATAGTAATTTATCTCTGGCAGTCCTTCTTTTAGAAATGCACCAAAAGCCTAAGAGAACTCTTCTGTTGTTTTCTAGACCCCGCAAATGCATTTTCTTACGCAATTGGTGGTGGATTGAGATCAGGATTGATTATTTGCTACTACAGAAAAGTGTCATTTGAAAGTGGATTTGATTGCTACTATAAATGTCTTTTATTCTGTTTTTGAAGGTTTTTTATGATTTTAGTATGATTTTCTAAGGAAACAAAAGTTTATGGAATTGTATTTTCTTTTTGTCTATTCTCTCTGTCTCTTGTATCTATCTTGTTCTGTCCTGTTCTCCTTTCCTGATATCAAGGGAATAATAAACTAGAGCTTGGAAAGCTACAGCTCGCTTTGGTCAAATCGAGCATAGGGAAGTTCTCACTGACAATTATGTTCCTTTAAGTAGTAAAGTGAGAAAAAAAAAAAGATAAGTGTTGGCTAAGGGATAGACTGCTGATAAGTCTCTCTGTTATTAGACACCAAAGAATTCACATAGAAAAGCAACTTTATGGGAAAAGATTCAATGAAAGTTTTCACTCAACCATGAGAAGCAAATCCATAGGAAATCAGACTTCATGAGTTCTTGTGCTCAAAGAACTTCTTGTTTTATTTAAAATGAATGAGAAATTTATTCTTTGTTAGGGTTTGCAAAGGAAGTGTTTGTATCAGGGCTTAATGAATTTGATTGCATTAAACTGACTTCAGTAAGAGAGACTTCAACCTGTTTTGCAACTCTAAATGGTTTATTGTATTTCTGCAGCATCTTGCTCCTGAGAAACATGCTTCATTTACTTTGCATTCTGAGCACTGCAAATACTGAACACTTTGTACATAAAAGTTGTAACAAAGGAGGAATCCAAATGTACCTACTTTATCCTTTTAAAATGTCTAAACTTTGCGGTGTTTTTTTTTTTTTTTTTTTAACATCTGCAAGACAGATATATATTCATGCATACACACATGCTACACATAGCAACAGTGTATATACTCCAAATACTCCAGTTATATGAAATACTCTTTCAGGCTAATGATAGTTTTTAAAAATTGTAACTGCCAGTTTCTCTGGTCGATACCTTGTGATGCAGCAGACACCTGTTAATATTATGGAGCAGATTTCCAGGAAAAGAAGGCTGAGAAATATTACTGAAATATATGTGGTTATTTTTATTAGTTTTGTGTACTCTATCCCACAAAAGATTTGCCAAAAAGAGAGTATGTACGCACAGGTCTCAGCAAAGTGAGTTAAGATAATCTTCCTAAATGATTGTGTTTGTGTATGTGTGTATTTTATATGCACGAACCACATTAATTTACAAAAGCAGAAAACAGTCTATGAAGGAACTAAAGAGTTTTCTTAAAAGAATATATTTTGCCTTATTTTGAGGAAGAAAAAAACGTCCATTTTCTTCACTTGATTTTGTTTATGTGTGCACAGAAGGGATAAGAATTACAGAATCACAGAATCACAGAATCACAGAATCACTGAATCTATAAGGTTGGAAGGGACCTCTAGAGATCATCTGGTCCAACCTTCCCGCTCAGGCAGGCACACCTAGAGCGGGTGGCACAGGGTGGCATCCAGGCGGGTTTTGAAGACCTCCAGAGAAGGAGACTCCACAACC
>JAUBOD010001009.1:999927-1013021 GCA_032353885.1 Nothura maculosa
CAGGTCCCTCTGGATGGCAGCACAGCCCTCAGGGCTGTCAGCTACTCCTCCAAGTTTGGTATCATCAGCAAACTTGCAGAGGGAGCATTCCATGCCTTCATCCAGGTCATTAATGAATAAGTTGAACAGGACAGGACTGAGGACTGACCTCTGGGGGACACCCCTAAGTACAGGTCTCCAACTAGACTCTGCACCACTCACTACTACTCTCTGCATCCTGCCACTGAGCCAATTCCTAATCCACCTCTGTGTCCACTCATCCATCCTACACCTTCTTAGCTTGCCCAGGAGGATGCTGTAAGGTACAGTGTCAAAAGCCTTACTGAAGTCCAGATAGACCACATCCACCGCTCTGCCCTCATCTATCTATTAAAAAAAAAAAAAACCAAAAAAAAACCCAAACAAACAAAATACTCTAGATATAGCCAACAGATCATTAGGAAAACACTATTACAGATAAATCAATTAAAAACAGAGGTCCAGATAGGTTAGGAAAGGCCCAGAGAAAGCAAACCTGATAAGTCTTAGTCATGAGGCCTTTCAAACTCAGGGCAAAGTCAGCGGTCTAGTTCTAAAAATAGGCTCTTTCTAATAGGCTTCAGGGCTATTACATCTCCCCTGAGTCCAGGCCTCTCAAGGAAGTCAAAGACAAAACATTGTCACATTCTGTGGGTAGTATATTTCTTAAGGTGTGATAATTTTGCTGTGGTAATTAAGTTTTTAAGATACACTGAATGAATGCAGGCCTTTCTACTTGCTTAGCACCAATGTGATAACTACAGGAAACAAATGTCAAGGAATGATAGACAATATTTTAAGGATTATTCAAACAGCATCTTCTTTTAAGAAAGAGCTAGGATTTAACTCTCTACAAGTCTGAGCTCCCTTGATTTCTCAGCCACTACTCATTGGAAGAATCCCCATTCTGCTAAGCCATTTTCTGGAATGATAGGACTGGAATGAGAATAAAACTACAGGATAAATTTGAAAATATTTTCCTTCAGATCTTGATATTTGGAGAAGTATCAGTCATTTGTATAAATAACATTTATTTTATTGCTAGTGGACTCAGCCTCACAGCATCTTAATGAACCGGACAGATTTGTGAAATCTTTTCGTGCAGACAGATAAGTAAAGTCAGGTGTGTTTTTTGTCTGGATGGATAAGGGTCATTTCTCTTCCAGCAGGCATAGATTCATGTGCATGCACAGCATTCTACTCTGTATTTTTAACCACAAAACCACCTTCTCTATTAGCAGATGTTATAAAGTGGGAACAGGTTAGATGACAGCCATTTCTTTTTTTTTTTTTTCTTTTTTTTTTGCAATAGAACCAAGAATCAAACTGCTTCTCTATTTCTTGCCTATCATTTTTACAAATATTTGTGTAGCTTATCTACACAAATATTTGTAAAATATTTAATGGACAGAGAATAAGAAGGTTTTTCATTTGTGAGATTATTTCATGTGCTTTACAGGCTTTTAAAACAGCACCATTATGCCTGCAATAAGACCATTTTTATTATTTAAATCAATAACCATAAATTGCTTATTACATAAAAACAAGTAAGCTCATATGCTATTTTTGATCATGATCTTTAAATCAACAACTTCAAGTAGTTTATATTTTTTGCATTTACTTTTTCAACTTTTATATTATAGAGTGATACATATGTTTAAATTTGAACAGTACATAATTTCATATCAATAATTGGTCCAGTATGTCATCTATGGTGACAGTAATCTAATGAAATTGGAATGAGTAAAACCTTACACCTACTTTCTATGTTTGCTGTTATTTAATTGTGCACCTCTGTTATATGTTCTTTCTCTAGAGCTTGATTTCTACCTCAATTAAAAAGATGCGTGAGGTGGAAAATATTTAGTCTTGAATAAATTCTTTCTTCAGGCTTAGAGTAGAAGGTGATTCAAAATAGTTTTCTTAACATGCTGAGCTGAGTTAAAAACAAACAAACCTATCAGAACTCTAATAATAAAACCCACTCTCCTTTGCAGAATTCCTATAAAATAAGGGATAGATTTTTTTCAGTGGGCATCCCTACTTTCGAATACTCTTCCAATCTTCATTTCCATCCTGCTACAATTGCTCAGGGCTGTAAATGAAAATATCAAACAAAAATTGATCAAAGACAGGAAAAGAAAAAAAGAATAATCCACCCAACAATAACTTTGAACCTCAAAATGAAAATTGATCTATTTTATATTGTTTGATTTGAGTAACAAAAGCCTTAGCTTTTTTTTCTTGTATATATTATTTGAAGAACAATTGAAGAATAAAATAAGGCCTTAAAGAGGACAAAATTGCACTAACATCCACTAAAAATATTGTGATCCTGTCTAAAATACTAGCAGTTATTATTATAAACAATAATAATTTCTACTGTTTCTTCTTCTGTCTCTTCACTGTGTGACTATAGGAGCTTGCATTGACTTTTGTGGGTTGAGGATCAACTAGATTTGTTTTGGAACTTCTTTTGTGTATGTGTATATATGTGTATGTTTTATCAGTGGAAATTGCTCTTTGAAGAGCTGGATGAGTTATTTCGTGTATTTTCTTCTTTTGTAAAGCGATTTGTTTACATATTTCTTTTTGCCATTATTATAGCTGTCCTTCATCTTTGCTGCTTCTTTCTTGTCACTACAATGTTATTTCATTTATCCAAAGAATAGTTATAGTTACAAGAGATATAAATACAAGAGATAGGACCACAAGCCATGACTACATGCTTCAAGTATTGTGAAAAGGTTGCCTTTGAATTTACATGCCTCCAATGAAATAGGAATTTCTTTATCCGCACTTCAAAATGGAGTAGATAGATAGTATCTACTCTTCTTACATCCGCAAGAATCTGTTAAATTGGGTTCTTAGGAAAACTGCTCAGCTTGTGCCTGACAGAGTTACGTATCCTTGACACAAATCTCAATAATATTCAGGAATCAAGAAGTGAACTTAAGAAAACTTTTTTTAAAAAAAAATCAATGGAGAACATTATAGTTTAAAATTTAAGTTTTCTAAAACATTGTTGAATATATTTCATATATTTATGAATGTGTGTGTAACTACCCTCACTTTCATAAGTTTTCATTAATTAAAACATCACTGGAGACTTAACAGCTGTAAAAGATTTAGATAGGATTCGATCTATCCGCCCATCTAAACCTTGTGGTCCAAAGGGACCCAACTCCCCATTTATTTTTCAGGAAATGTTTATTTACTCATCTTCCCTTCACATACATATGGCAGCAGAACGACAGCAAATTCAGAATGTGTGTTATAATTTACAACAGAATTCAGAGCTTTCTGAGGTTGTAGTTAAATTTATCTCTGGCAAAATACAAGGTGACCAGCTTTCTATACAAAAGTATAGAACACATGCCCCAGCAGTTTTAGGAAGAGGAGAAGAATTATTTCCACACAAAAATCTTAATTAGTGGCTTGGCTAAATTTTCTACTTAATTAAAAAAAAGAAAAAAAGAAAAAAAGAAAAAGCACAGATTTTAGTAATTATGTTGAAAAACTCTTGAAAAACAATTCTTTAAATGACAGGAAATAATATCTTTTGAAAAAATAGAACAAGTCTTCTGACATTCAATTTTTTTGTAAAAGGTCCATAAAATAGCAATTTTCTCATCCGTAACGTGACTTATGGCACAAGCAAATGTTCCACCACTCCCACCCTTTCCTGTCAATGATAGTAATTTGGAGCATAATAGGCCTGTTTCCAGACTAAAAATTATGCACTATATTCCTAAATTTGAGGGTTTTTTTCAGTTCTTTACAGAGGAATTTTCCTTTCCCTTCCCCCAGAAAAGCAAAATTAAAAAAAAATGTATTCTCTAAAATAAATAAGTCTTTGTAATAAGCTACCAGATTCACAAATACTTCAAGGAAAAAATTAAACCTATGAAACCTTGAAGTTGAGGAACAAGAGAAATACAGCTATTTCTCATTGAACATAATACATTGGGAAAAAAAAAGCATTTTTAAAATTTTTTTGGAGAAATCATCAATTTTTCATTTCAATATGAATAAGTAGTAGCTAGAGGCTGACAATGTGCTAAAATCCATTGAGAAATTACTTCTACTGTGTTGTAGTAGAAACTGATTCTTAAAAAAAAATGTCTTCTCTTTAGAAAAGAATAGAAGAATCCTACTGTATTCAAAATGTCCTAGCTACCAAGAAAGTGCTGACAGAAGCAAGGAGAGCAGCAAGGAGAGCAGCACGTAGAGGTCAATACTGCAAAGGACCTTACCAGATTTTACATTCTTCATCCAAAATAGGTGTAACAGTAGCTTGAAATAGCCTTTACAGGTGTTTTCTTGAGGGAAAGGGTTATCTGAGAAGGCTTTGGGGAATATCAGCTGTATAAAGCCTCAGCTGACTGAACATTTGTTGCAGCTGAAGGAAAGTTGTCTGGAAAATAGTGGTGCATGGTTCAGGTCATGTTGTTGCTAACGCTACAATAAATATCAGAAAAACAGGACTGTAGTAAAAACCCTTTGAGTGCTAAAGGATAGCTCTACCAACTAAACTTTCCATATGTAGTGCTCTCATGGGAGTACATAAAATTAGACACCATTGGGGAAAAAAGACACATATTGCATTTTTTGGGGAGGTGAGGGATTTTTTTTCTTTTTAGCCCTGAAGTACAAGTTTCTCTTTCATTCCTTGTTTTTTTGCTATTAAGACATATGTTCTAGAAAATTTATTCTCACTATCCTCAGTAATTTTAATAATGTTTTGCACTTGCACTGTGCTTTTCACACATAGGTCTCAAGTGCTTTACAAGGAAGGCTAATCTGGAGTGGCCCCACTCCACAAGAAGCGCACTGGGGTTGGCTGTGCTACATTTCAACCTTCTTGCAGAGAGAGCTGAAAAGCTGTGTCTGTTTCCCACGTGTTATTTGGGTTTCCAGTGTGCTGCATGATTGTTTGTAGGAAAGATTGCCTATTGCTGTTCCATTCCATGTCCCCAGGCCCCCTCAGAAATGGAAAAGACATTTCTCAATAGAGTACTGGAGTAAACTATTTTAATACAAGAAAAATAAAAGAAAATGAAAACAGCCAAATAGAGAGTAGAAAGACAGTATTTGAGAGAGAAAAAAAAAGACTTGAAAGTTAGTATTTTGTTGAATTTTTTATTTCCATTTTTAATGCCATCCTCAACTGTCAAGTAAGAGTTGTGTTTATGTATTAGAGAAGCATATCCACAAACTTTAAGTGAAAATGCCACATGTATTTATGGATTAGTACATATTGTTGAGTTCATTTACCCAAATATCAAATAGGCATGAATTAGTTAGTTAGTAGAGATAGCTCCTATTTTATTCATTTAGTCATAGCTTACTTGCTATTTTTTCCTTCATCAGGACAAAATTAACTTAAATTGGAACGATTTGTTGTGTTTTATTTGCTGAAGTGGAGGAATTATTAATGAAACACAGTTATTTGAAGAGTCCTATTCTGAGATAAAAGTGTTATTCAGCTATTGTAAAAATATTTTGACTTTGTTCTTTGATATATTTTGTTATTCCATTTTGGCCTACAATAAAACCCAAAAGTAACTTTTTCAATTATTCTATGAAAATATATTTTTCCTCTCAACATTCCAAAGAAAAATAATGTCAACTTCGGGTTTTTTTTTGAACATTATTTCTGTTTCATATTTCTGTTTCATATTCTGTTTCATGACTCAAATTCTTTTAAAATCTCCTTTGGGTAATTGTCTGTTTTTCTAAGACAGAGATAATTACATTATGTATATATGGTAATGTTTGATGGTATTTTTTTTCAGAAGTAATTTTCTTGGAGGTAACTAGACTTTACCTGTCATTGCCAAATATGCCAAAAACATCTTCATATAATACATTGTATAGTATTCATCCTTTAGGGAACTGTTCTTAAGAGTTCAACATTTTACTTCTGGAGGCTCTCATTCTGTATCAAAACATGTACACACACCTCTCTATTATGCAAGTCTTTCTACATCATAGAGATATTAGACTGTAAAGTGTCTAGTGCAATTGAACAGCTAAAGAGCAATGAGTAATTCAATTAAAATTCATTATCATTACAGTGATCATGATAAGATAACACGGCATTAAACTGGATATAATTATGCCATTGTACTGAACTGTGGCCAAACACATATCTATCTTTTTAAATAAATTTAAATCTAAAGCTTTTTTAAAACATTCTCCTTAGTTTATGAAAAATATTTTCTCATGTCAAAATCACCAGCATAGCTAATCTCTCCTTTTGTTTTCCTACAAAAGCACCAAATCCCTCTTGGCCATAGATAAATTCCTTCTGAACATATACTGTTACCATTTGATTTCACTGTGAGTCCTAGAAAATGGTGAATCTGCCTTATTATATATTTATAATAAATTATTATAATAAATTATTATTTATCATAATAAATTATTATGAAAATGTAAAATTTACTAATAAATTTTAAAAATAAGTAAAATATCTGTATCTAAATGAATAACTTCTATTAAATAAAAGGTTCTTTATCATGTTGTCTGCTACACTATACAAAATACATAGAAGGTATATCTAGTTTAGTTGCAGGCACTTGCACTCTCTTTGTCAACACACAGCTAAATGAATTCTACCCAATATGCCTCAAAGGGTGCTTACCACCTTTTAAAAGTTTTTCCTTTAGTATTAATCTCATTCTAAATGTTACACCTATGTGCCTTACAACTTTGTCATTTGGGATTTGCTGAGATTAAAAGTCAAGATTCTGGAGCTCCATTTCACCACATTTCTTCTATTATAGCTATATATTTATATAACTATATCCGCTGTGCAACAAATAGCCCCTTGGTAACAGCCATGAACACCTTCAGGACATGTGAGTCTCAAACTGAGAGAAGAGCAGGTTAAACAACTTGTTGAAAGCAGAACCACAAACCCTTGAGAGATTTTACAGACAGAATTTTCGCTCCTGCTTTCTGTACTTGAACCAAGATTCTATAGGTTGAAAGCTGGAGAAACATGGGAAAATAACCCTAATTTCGGTTTACAACCAATAGCCTGTACTCCTTCCTTCCAGATGCATTATTGAGCAAGTAAAATTAAAATCTTTGAAACAATGTTTCTTCCTGCTTCAATTCACTTACCAAGTAATGAACAAAAAAGCCTTTTTGTCTGATTTTTGTGTGTTTGAAACAATATCCATTCTTCCTTGACCACCTCTCACCCATTTGATGGGAATCTCAAAAACTGCAGCCCAAAAAAACCCAATTTGCTCAGACATAACCATTAAGACCTTCAAACATAGCTTATAAATTGCATATAATTTGAAAGCTTTACTGGGATGATATGCACCTGCAAATTGTTACCTAACACCAACAGACACATTTTATGGCTCATGCTCTGGTCTTTTAACAGCTCACAGTGAGGGCAGCTGGAAGAGTCTAAGAATGGTGACTGCCTGAAATTTGTCCTAAGTGATGTTGACATTACAGTGACTGAAGGATGCAGCAAATTCCTTTCTCCTTAAAAAGATTTTTTTTTGGAGAAATGTCCCCTGCCATCTAACATGAAAACAAAAACAGACAAATCAATATCTCTGGAACTACAGACTGTAGCCAACAATACAGCTGCAAAGTTATAAAACAACCCCAGAAGGACTGATGATTATCAGTATCCGGCACCCTTCCAGGCTTAATGGCCTTGTGATCATTGAAAAAAAATGCTGAAATGTGTTCCACAAGTCTTTTTTTTTGGTATATATCCAGCATATTAGTATGAATGGTAATATTGAAGCTGTGGAGTTATTTGGTAGAGAACTAGTGTTTTGCACTAATATTAAAATAAGAGCAACATATAAATCCTTCATTTTTTGTAAGAGGATAAAGAGGATAAAAAGTAATTCAGTCAGTAAAAAAAAAGAACAAAACAAATCAACAGTCATCCCAGTCTAAAAGTGTGTAATACAACATAAAGTTGAAATACATCTAAATGATGAAAATATTTTATTGTGTTGTCACAGTAGCATGGATTCCCTGAATTCTTTCAGCTTGTGTATAAAAATAGTAAATAAATACCCACCTACATACATAGTAAATGCTCTGTTTTCTATTAAGCTATTTAAAATCAGTAGCTCAGCTCACTGCAAAACTCTCATGGATTAAAATTTTCAAATCTGTTAAACATACATTTTGAGCTAATTTGGAGTTAGTCATTCCATATGTACATATGTGCAAATAACAAATATTCTAATAAAACCGACCTATTTTCATGAAATTGTTTATATGAAATTAAATAGGAGTCCTTTTTTTTCCAGTAGTTTAGAGTTTAAAAGCTTTAGGACTTTTCTTTTTCCTGAAGAGAAAATGATAAAGGGATACAGGATCAAGGGACATTAAACAGACTACAACTACTTGAAAAGCCTGGAACAGAGGTTCTCCTTAAATTTTACTGATTTGCCTAAGACAGAGCAGAGAAAGAGGCAAGTGATGGAGTAGGTAACAGCTCATTTGGTCTGAATAAAAACTGACTTATTTCTGCATTTTAAAGTATACTTTATGATTCAGATCTGAGTAGGACAAACACCTTGGAAACTTTACGCTCTTTCAAAGGTGACACTCAGACCATTGAGAACCTGTCATGCTGCTTGCTGCTGGTATTTCACCAGAACAAACTGAAAAGCTTCTTTTTCTCTTTCTGTCTTTCTGTCTTTCTCTCTTTCTTCCTTTCTTTCGATAATAACAACAGAATTGGCAGTAGTATAGGGTTTATTTTAGTTCCAGCTTACTTCAAATGCTCTCATGGTTTGTTATGTGGTATGGCACAGTTTCATAGCTTAAATATACTTGGCAAATCCTCCTATATTTGCTCAGTTTGCCCCCACACCCAAAACATGCACAGCTAACCAGCACTGAGCAAATACTTCCAACTGTCTTTGTCCCGGGGCAGAGGTCATCCCAATCAGAAAACAGGGGCTTCATATGGTATTTCCTTTACAACAGCTAATTGCAACCAAATGTTTTCTTTGACGGAAAAGGAAGTATGCAAGTATCAGACCCATTGGCCAGGTTAATTCTCCCTTCTCCAGCTGGTGCTGGCTGCACAGCTTTTGTCTTGAAGTTTCATGTACTCATTGCTGCCTAATTTTAACTATTTTGTGTTGCTCCTGCCCTGTTATTCTGTATATTACCAGCAGTGATAATATCCAAGGCATGGCATGGGGATTCAGCTATGTAGGCCTGAAGCCTGATAGCTGGAGTAGTTTTCTCTCCATTGAATCTTCTAGATGATTTCTTGACTTTATCTGGCCTTTGTTAGGCAGGACAAGTAGAAAAGTAAGCAGTGGAGAATCTTGGATTGGGATAGTTAAGACATGGTATATGTGCCTCCAATTTGAGTGACAGAGCAAAAAAAGCAGATTACCATCAGAACTGCCCTCATTCTGCTAGAGGAATGAAATACAGTGATCCAGGTGACCCATATGATCGATTTGGTGTATTTTATATATTCTTCCAGGAAACCTCATGGCATCCAAGAAGAGAGAGGTGATTTCAGTAAGAACCATGATGAGATCCGTGTGCTTTAGATTTTCCACTTCTGCTTTCATCTTCTCTGAACAGATACAAGTCCTTAGCTGCTAGGGATCCCCATTTTCCAAACAATGTGCTCCAGTGGGACCCCTTAGGAATAAGGCAAGCAGAATTTGCTCTGCACTAGTAGCCTCCAACATATGCCCTAAAGCTGCATTTCTAACTTTGCCTTTTGTCACCTGTACTCAGCATGTTGTCACTTAGCAGCAAGAGGAAGACGAGGGAAAATGTTAATGGGCTGCGGAATGGGGAGGGGGTCTTGCGGACGGAGGATGCCGAGAAGGGAGAGTTACTAAATGCCTTCTTTTCCTCTGTCTTTACTGCTAAGGCCACTCCCCATGAACTGCAGGACTCAAGTGACAGAGAAACTAAAGGGCAAGAGGAAGACCTTCCACTGGTTGAGGAGGGTTTGGTTAGGGATCAATTAGGCAAATTGGCCACTCAAAAATCTATGGGCCCAGATGGGATGCACCTAAGAGTGCTGAGGAAATTGGCTGAGGTTATTGCTCAGCCTCTCTCCATTATCTTCGAGAGATCCTGAAGAGCAGGGGAGGTGCCCCAGGACTGGAAGAGAGCCAATATCAATCCAGCCTTCAAAAAGGGCAAGAGGGAGGAGCCTGGCAATTACAGGCCAGTCAGCCTCACCTCCGTCCCTGGAAAGATGATGAACCAGCTCATCTGAGAGAGAATCTCCAGGCATATGAAGAAGATTTTGAGGAGCAGTCAGCATGGATTCACCAAGAGGAAGTTATGTCTGATGAACCTCATAGCCTTCTATGATGGGATGACTAGCTGGCTGGACGAAGGGAGAGACGTGGATGTTGTCTACCTTGACTTCAGCAAGGCTTTCGACACCATCCCCCATACTATCCTCACACGGAAGCTCCGGGAGAGTGGACTAGACGAGTACATGGTGTGGTGGATCGAGGGTTGGCTGGATGGCAGAGCTCAGAGGGTGGTCATAAATGGGGGTGAGTCCAGTTGGAGGCCTGTGGCCAGTGGTGTCCCCCAGGGGTCAGTACTGGGCCCAGTTCTGTTCAACTTGTTCATCAATGACCTGGACGAGGGCACGGAGTGCACCCTGAGCAAATTTGCAGATGACACCAAGCTGAGTGGAGTGGCCGACACTCCAGAGGGCTGTGCTGCCATCCAGAGGGACCTGCGCAGGCTGGAGAGTTGGGCAGAGAGGAACCTCATGAGGTTCAACATGGACAAGTGCAGGGTCTGGCACCTGGAGAGGAATAATCCCAGGCATCAATACAGAATAGGGGTTGACTTGCTGGAAAGCAGCTCCACAAAGAGGGACCTGGGAGTCCTGGTTGACACCAAGTTGGCCAAGAAGGCCAATGGAATTCTGGCTGCGTCAGGAGGAGTGTTGCCAGCAGGTTAAGGGAGGTGATGACCCTGTCCTCGGCTCTGGTGGGGTCACACCTGGAGTACGGTGTGCAGTTCTGGGCTCCCCAGTGTAAGAGGGACGTGGAGCTTCTAGAGAGGGTCCAGCGGAGAGCTACAAAGATGATTAAGGGACTAGAACATCTCTCGTACGAGGAGACACTGAGTGAATTGGGCCTGTTCAGCTTGGAGAAGAGAAAGCTGAGAGGTGATCATATTAACAGCTATAAATACATGAAGGGAGATTGCAAGGAAGAGGGGGCCAAGCTTTTTTCAGTGGTGGCCAGTGATAGGACAAGGATGTAATGGGTGCAAGCTGAAGCACAGGAGGTTCCATCTGCAGGTGAGGGGGAACTTCTTTACGGTGAGGGCGACAGAGCAGTGGAACAGGCTGCCTGTTGCGGAATCGTTAAGGGTTATTGTTGGGGAATCGTTAAGGGCCACAATGAAGTGTAGGAGCAAGGCCTGAAAGGGAACAAGGGAGCTTTTGTAATGGCAAAGTACCGGCAGTGAAGTAAATGTGGGGGAAAACCAGGACCTGAGCTCGTAGCTTGCAACGTGGCACCAAGTGATCAGCCAATCAGCAAAGAGTATGCAGAAGTTGTGACCACTGACATTGTAATAAGTGTGTGCTGAGGGTATATAATGGACCTGTTCAGAGCAATAAAGTGAAGCTTTGATCACTCATATTGAGTCAGTGGTGCTTCCCCGCGCGCTGGGCACCAAATCCTGACGAAGGTCCGCGGCAGCTGCCCAGGGAGGTTGTGGAGTCTCCTTCTGTGGAGGTCTTCACAACCAACCTGGATGCCACCCTGTGCCACCTGCTCTAAGTGTGCCCGCTTGAGCAGGAAAGTTGGACTAGATGATCTCTAGAGGTCCCTTGCAACCTCAACCATTCTGTGATTCTGTGATTCTGTGATTTGTATTTGAAAATATTTTCTCATTTTAAGTGTTTACCTATAGACAAGACTATATAGAATGTGGCTGCTAAAATCCATACACACATACACAAATCCTTACTCAGATAGATACTTACTACAGCATTATGGTAAAAACATTCAAGACCAGATTTCTGAAAACTTGAGCAGATTTCAAAGTTAATCCATGCCACAATGGTACATTAATAATACATAACAAGTCATTTTCTTCAAATTTTATACCTTTTGTATGAATTCTGTATTATCTTCCAGAAAGACAGAAATAATAATTTGCATCAGTGCTGTAGCAAACCATTTCTGAGTGTAAAGAGTTACTCAAATTTCATTTTCTACACAGTATGTTTATCTACAGATCATCACTGTGACTGTTCTGTTGCCAACAAATATTAGGAATATGACTTTTTAATTTCTTTTTCTTTTGATTAGTTTCAAGTAGCTAGTAAAATCATATATTGACCTCTCCTGCGCTCTCTACTTATCCCATTCTATTCACTGAATGACCACTTCATTTTTCAATTTGTTAAAACATATACTGGACTAATCAGCTAGCATTGCTTTGTTATTGTGTTTGTTTATGACTTTCCATTAGTAGCTTTTAATTGTCTGTTACTTTAACGCAGTTTCAAAATCCGAGCTATAGTTTCTATATTTCTAGTCTAAGATGGTCTTTTTTTGGAAAGAAAGTAGGCCCAGACACTTCAGAATAGCACTAGTGTAAGTTACTTGTTCTAATACACTTGTCCTCCACCCCTTTTACTTTTTCTTTTTTAAAGCCTTTTTAACATATATATATGATATTTCTTTGATATTTCTTTGCAATATACCACTATATCCTTATGATTTGGAACAGAGATAGGCCATTGGCTACCTGTTTCAGCCTGAGGTGTGAGTTTATGGTGACTCTTGTTAGAGAACTAGCTCTTAAATATCTATAGTACAGCTGAGTAAAATTTCACCCTATTAATTTGATGCTTTGGGGTGACACAATACATCTAACACAATACATCTGACCAGGTGACACAATACATCTGACCAGGATGAGGAAGTGGATGAAGCCTTCTATGGGCAGCTCCAGGTAGCCTCCTGATCACAGGCCCTGGCCCTCCGGGGGGACTTCAACCACCCAGATATCTGCTGGGAAAATCATATAGCCAGGAACAGACAGTCCAG
>JAUBOD010001009.1:1018015-1029653 GCA_032353885.1 Nothura maculosa
AGAAGTTCTTCTTGTTACTCTTAACATCCCTTGCCAGGTTCAATTCCAATTGAGCCTTAGCTTTCCTTGTAGCATCCGTGCATTCCCTGACAACGTTCCTATATTTCTCCCAAGGAGTTTGTCCTTTCTTCCACATTCTATATATTGCTTTTTTATGCTGGACTTTTGCCAGGAGCTCCCTGCTCATCCACGCAGGTCTCCTCTGCCCTATTCCTGACTTCTTATGTACAGGGATGCACTGTTGCTGGGCAAGGAGGAAATGCCGCTTGAAAACTGACCAGCTCTCCTGGGCCCCTCTTCCTTCAAGAACCTTAGCCCATGGGATCTTTCCCAGTAGATCTCTGGGGAGGCTAAAGTTGGCCCTCCTAAAGTCCAGGGTGGCAAGGCTACTTACTGCCCTGCCTCTTCCTCGTTGGATCCTGAACTCCACTAGCTCGTAATCACTGCAGCCGAGGCTGCCCCCCACCTTCAGGTCTCCAACAAGGCCCTCTGTTTGTTAGGATGAGGTCCAGCAGCCCACCTCTCCTCGTCGGCTCCTCCACAACCTGCGTCAGAAAGTTGTCATCGACGCACTGCAGAAACCTCCAGGACCGTTTGTGCCGCGCTGTGCCGTCTTTCCAGCTGATGTCGGGTAAGTTTAAGTCTCCCATGAGAACCAGGGCCTTTGACCGTGACGCAGCTTCCAGCTGCCTGTAGAAGGCCTTGTCAGCCGCCTCCTCCTGGTCACGTGGCCTGTAACAGACACCTACGTGTCTCCCACGTTGGCCTGCTCTTTAATCCTTACCCAGAAGCTCTCCACCCACTCATCATGCACTCCCAGGCTGAGCTCCATGTATTCCAGTTGCTCTCTCACATACAGAGCAACTCTGCCACCTTGCCTTCCCAGACTGTCCTTCCTAAAGAGCGCATAGCCCTGCATGGCAGCACTCCAGTCGGTCGAGCTATCCCACCACATTTCTGTGATTCCTATGAGATCGTGGTGCTGGGACCGCACACAGAGCTCCAGCTCGTCTTGCTTATTCTCCATGCTTCGTGCATTGGTGTATAAGCATTTTAGGGAGGTAACTGAGCCTGAACTTTTCCCAGGAGGACCCTCTATAATCCTGTCCTAGCCATACTTCCCCCATCACCATAGGGATTGATTCCTCAGTCTCTATGACACTCCCCTTCCCCCTTCTTGCCTAATTTAAAGCTCTCCTATTGAGAGCTAATTCCTATGATGTTGTCTGTATTGCTTAATTATTTTTTGTTAAAACAGCATTTATGGCTTTGTCTTGATTAAATATTTGCTTCCCACTAAAGTTTTAAATATAGAGGACTGGACCAGTAACTAGTATAAATTGCTAGGTTTTCTTTTGATATATAGGAATATATGGAGAGCATAGCCTAGAGATGCAGTGAAGGCAGTTGATAGTTGTAGTTACAGGTCAAAGTGAAGATACTTTGAGAAAGGATGGAAAATTCTCTATTCTTTGACCTTGCATCAACAAAACATAAAAGCTGTTGAGTTCAGAGGAAAAGGATAGAATAAGAAAGGGTGCTGTATCTGAACAAGAGTTTTGGCTAGGATCAACCTGAGGATGATCAGCTGAAGCTATTTTGTAGAGCTATGAAGTTTGTTCTGAGAAAATGAAAGAAGGACTATACTTATGACGATAGATAAAAAAAATGCAAATTCATTTTGTTCACTATGAAAAACTTTGGACTTTTTTTTAATTCATCAAGGTGAGGCAAAAACAAGAAATAAAGACAATAGATAGCCTAGAGAATATGTTATAGACATGAGTAAAACTTATCTGAATAAAATAACTTAATATTGTCAAGTAGTTCTGCACTAATAGAGTTACTTTTTTGTAATGACCCCCATTGCATTATAATATAGGTTCCATATCTCTAGGACTGTAATATGGAAATTTTATCTAAGAAACTAAATACTATTACTGAAAACCTCTGTAAAATATCAAAGTAGACAACTTATTCACTGCTATTACTTTTCTACAGGAGCAGAATTGATTAGCTGTTAGATTAAAAAAAAACTACATTAATTAACAGTTTTATTTATCTTGAAATAGGACATGCTGGGAGTGGATCTGTGATTGTGAAATTCTCGGTGGTGTCTCTGAATGAATAAAAATGGACATCTCTGAAGCCATACACTTTTTTTTTTTTTTTTTTTTTTTTTAACTTATCTTTCTAACTCCCATCTGGCCAAAATATCAGCTACAATTTTTATATAAGCGTTCATTATTGTTAGTCACTGATGTTTGGCCAAGATACATCACTTTCTCTTAGGATTTATATCGTGTCACTGCTGGCAGTGCTTAAACATCATGATTTACAAAGAAGTGGGTTTTTTTTTTTTTTGCTTGTGGCTTTGTACAGTTCTTTTTTTTTGTGGTCATGAATGAAGCTCAATTTTGAATATCCATAATTTTCTGCAAACCTCACTGGAAAAAATGGTATTTTAAAAGGATTTGTTCTGGTTCTAAACATATCAGATTTCTCTTTGGCTTCAAGGAAGCTTGCACATGACTATATACTCAAACACAGAAGTTTCAAAAGTTTTAATTGGATTCTGCATTATGTCTATTTCTATTTTAGAAACCATAGCAACTCTTTCAGGAGCCTATCACTTTCCCTTTCCCTGCATCTTACAGAAACTGAATTCTGAATGGACCAGTGAGGCTGAGTTGCCTCCTATGGTATAGTTTGTTGGATCACAATCCATAAAACTGTCTAACATTGTCAAAAAGTGGCCATGCTTTATTTTTGTTCCTTCACATTCAACAAAAAGTTGGAAATATGTAGAATACAAATATCTTCTTCAAATAGTGTAACGATCAGCTTGAAAAGAACTGTACTGAATAAAATAAGCCTCAAAAAGTATTTTCAGATATTCCTACCCGACAGAAAAAAATAGAAAGCATGATCTCTTACCAATTTCAGAAAGAAAATGCTTAAACTACAATTTTAGCCTTGATAGAAAGAACTGTGTGAATATTAAATGTGCACTAAGTGCTTTTTAAAGACCTCATTAACTATCTGTGGTAACCTCCATTCAGATTGCTCAGTAGTGGTTGGCTAAAAATTCAACACCTTGGGATCAAGTTCTTTATATTCACATAAAATGGCTAAATTCAAACTCAAGACTGGAGAATTTTTTTTAATAATAGTGATTCCAGTATAACTGGAAAAAAAATGAAAACAATTAAAGAAGATCAATTTTTGTTAAGATTTGCTATCTTTTAAATAACTGCAGTCTTACAACCAATCTTAGTTGCCAAAGAGACCACATATTTTGAAACCTATTTATCTTTGTAATAATAATTGTAATAAAAAAGTGCATTTCACAAAGTGATTGATATGGAGAACTTGAATACTTCAGTACTCAAAAACTGGAATACTGTTCAATTTGTTCTCATTCCTCCTATGTGGTAGTATTTGCAATGGATTTTGTTGCTAGCATAATAAAAAGCGTTAATTTAATAATATTTAAATTATTTAAAAATATATATGTATACATTTAAAAATATATATGTATTTGCGACTAATAATGACTAATCCGTTATTGTCTCTTGGTTCCATAAATTGCTATTGGAATTTAGCCATACTTGATATTCTTAAGTTAAAACTGCTCTAGCTGATCATAACTAGATGGTTCAGTTGTTTGACTAATTCCAGTCTCCCAATAACTTTTGTTCTCATTTTTCTTTTTGGCAACTATTCGTTACATTACTAATGTAACTAATGCATTTGGCAATTATTAGTTACATTATAGATGCGTATGAATTGTTATGTCAACATATTTCAGGTTGTAATGAGAAAAATATATAGGAGTATAATAAAGATAATGTGACTTTACCTAGACTTTGTGAACACGTTTCTTGATTTACACTGTTTTTAAAATTGCAGCGATAGCATTCTTGGGAGTAAACACAGTGAGGTTTTGTTACATTCAGTGTCATTCCAAAGACATATTCCAGTTGGCCAAAATCTGCAGCTGCAGCTGTCTCTACTTCATTACCCCACTTCTCGCACCTGTATATTTTGGAAATAGCTATGATTTTCAGCTGACATCTTCTAGGCATTTATTTATGTGGCAAGTTAAAATGATTTAATCTGTGTGCTAGATAGGAGTTTTCTTCCATTAAGAGTAGCACTGATGAGAAGAAAATGTGCTCTAATAGTGCAAAATAATGATTTGTATCACCCTACTCAGGAGAAAAAGGTTAAACTAATGTTAATCTAACAAACAGACAAAAGTAATGAATTTCTAGTATTTTAAAGCCATCCTGTTTAATTTTTCCTTTTACATTTTTGGGTGTTGCTGGAAGCTTCCAACAATGTGAGCTACTACATATCATACTGTTTGCAGTATTTAGACAGATAAATAAGATAATAAATTAAAGGTACAGCTAGTAAATTAAAGGTATTGTCATAGTCTTAAATTGAAGTCCACTTTCCCATCATATGATTTTTTTTCCTAAAGAAACATGCTTTCTGACATTTTGTAAACATAGAATTATGAAGGATTTCTCATTCGTAAGAAATAACAGGAAAGCTGTTAACAGCTTTAAAAATGTGAACATTGACGTCTGGGTAGAACTTAAAAACAATCTGAGTGTTATTAATATTTAGGAGTGAGGGACCTAATAGAAGTGATCTACAGACTTCATAGGTACAATGAAATGGCATAGAGAATTCATATTATATTAAATATTTCCTAAGTATTGTAATTATTTTAGGAAACATCAATATCACTTTTATTTTCTATACCTTAATACAATCTGTGATCTCAAAGAAACACATGAGCAGCACTAATCTGTTTGGGATTATTGCAGTGCAGGGACGAACCAATTACCCTTTATAGATTTATTCTTCTTACAGATCTCCTTGACTACACATTGTTCTTATTAGTTCTATCTGTGAATATTTCAACTAAGATTTTCATTATAGTGTCTTCAGCTGTATAAATAGCTTGTCTCTACTAAATTTAAGCTTAGTTGTTTTTTTTCAAACTTAATTTTTTTCCCCAAGAAGTAAATATGCTGGATTCTATTAAAAAAAATCAAAACTAGAAATCTGCCAAGCCCCTCATACAATGAATTAGGAGGAAATGCAAGAAAAAATATAGTGAGAAGGAAAAGATATTTAAAGATAACTTCTGATCAAATGTACAACTGCAAATAACAGTTGATATCTTGTTCAAATGAATTCATGGGAAAGCTGTGGAGATAAGAATTATCTGATTGAAATCTTGAGGGAAAAAAATCTCAAATATTAAATAGTTGTATTTCTAAATACAAAACAACAAGTTATACTCTCATTGAACTCTATGGAAAATTTAGAAGTCTAAATGGAGAATATATTTCAGTTACTGAGGAAAACAAAGTGTCTACCTTGATACATTTTTGCAATTAGTCCTTCTTCAAACAAGTTTTCCTAGATGATCTTCCTAATGATCTCTTCAAAACATCAGGAGAATAACCTCTTAAAATGTATCTGTGTAAAATGTCAAAATATTAGGGATATGCTAAGTTAGGGTTAAAACTGACTAAAGACAGATATAATGAAGAGTTGAAAACCTCTACTCAAAAGCCTTGTTTCTATTGCAGATTCCACACATAGGGCAACAGTTTGATTAGCAGACATGTAGTCATTCCAGAGAAATATCAGTTTTTGGAAAGGTTTATATATTATGAGGTCCATAAAGATTTTCTGTGTACTCAGAATAAGGCATAATTGTGACATCTTAGATATTACCTTGGAAAAAGGGTAGGTACATTTTGTTTAATAAACTGTTCTAAGCAATCAGTGTGATTATTGTTCAGTGTTTTCAGGAAATATTTCCTTCAAGGCATGTGAGTGTGTGATATTTGTCTCCACTGCAACAACAGAGCTACACAAAATTAATCTGTTACATAGCATTCAGCCAGAACATATTTGATGCATTAATTACTGACCTGTACAAGAAGTAGAAAAGAGATACTTTCATAACATATGTACATACTATTTCTCTTATAGCTGAGTTATTAGAAACGTAGGGATGCTTTACTAAGCACAGTTATAAGAATGCAGTATGAAGATCTATCTTACAGTAAATATTATGAATTTCAAATAATTAAAGTTATGCAGTAATAAAAAGTTATGAAAGTTATTTAGTAATTTAGGGGCTAAAGGATTAATTTTGTAAAGGTAGTCAAGAATTTTGGTAAGTAGTAGAATGAGTATTTCTCTTTCTATTTCTTTCCTCCACATTTCCTTTCCTCCTCCCTCTCTTGCCTTACAGTGTATACCATCTCCCTCATGCTTTCACAAGTTTGAAAATCCATACCTTAAATGCTTCAAAAATAGATGATTAAAAAAGGAAGATAATTATACAGCTAATCATAAGGATATTTTTAACTTACTCAGATTATTAATGGCTAGACCAAATATTATAGTTGTGTGGTTTCTTCCAGCCTTCATCTACACCCTTCAAAATCTTATTTCTTTAGTAGCTGGCATCTGGATTTCAATCAGGTTGCCATAATATCCAAAGAAGTTTCATACCAAGTGCATCTGTTATTGAGTTAAGCAAATATGGAAGGAACAGAAAGCTCTGGAAAGACTTCCAAGTCTTTAACAGAAGAGAAAACTGCAAAAAAAATTAAAGGACTTTGCAAAAGTTGAAAGGACAAATCAGATATACATGCTGAGGTATAAGTGTGTTATATGGAGTTGGCCTCTTAATGGACTAAAACAGCAGTTTTATTTGAGGATGACAAAATAAAATGAATCACTTAGGGTAAAAAATTCTTTAGAATATTGGCTTCTTAAAAGAAATACCTTTTTCATACTGCATAAATACATTTTCTAAAAGAAATTTATTTTTACAGTTATACTACAAGACAACTGGGAGAATAGCAGGGAAATTGATTTAACTTGTCAGAGGTATGATGTCTTTCCATAAGGTCTGCAATGTAGCTAGAATCCGTATTTTGAGCATAGAGAGCTAAATTCCCTGAGAAATTCAGGAATTGCTATGCTGTTCTTTAAGGTGTCCTATTGCTGGTGGCACTGCTGGTGCTAGGTGAAAAAGAGCATGCTGGGCTCACCCTATAGATTTTGGTTCAATTTGGTGTGGAGCAGGAACTCAAACTTCTTTCTCTTACAATCCAGAGAGATCTTACCAGTGATTCAGTAGAAAGATTGTCGACAATTGATGTTGTTTGTCATTATTTAACCTACCAAGGACTAGTTTCATATTCAGTATTTTTAGGGAGAATGCCAATGTCTGGGAGCCTATGGCAGGGAAGAAATTGTGTGTGGAAAGAAACTTGGCCCTGTACCTAGCACAGAGCGAGAGATTCCTAATTTGTAAGTTTTACAGGATTTCAAATTGCAAAATACTCAAAGCAGGTGTGGAAAAACAAGTGAAGAAAGCCCTTCCAATTTTACAAAGACAGTTTGACAACACTATCCAACTTTGAGAATCTACATGTCTCTTTTAGCAAGAGTTGTAGAAGATTTTGCTCAATGGGATTTTTGAGAGGCACTACAGTGGTAAGAAATTCTATAGATTACATACTATTGCCTTGTTTCTTTCATCATCAGACCAGACAGCATTTTTTCCTGTCTCAATTACCACTTTTTCATCGTTATTCTCTGAAGAAAAAAAAAAATGCTTTTGCTAGTAAGATTTCCTACAATGATAAATTAAACTTTAGTGTTTTAGAGCAAACATTTTGTAGAGGCATTATTTTGATCTGACAAGATTATTGCTAAGTTACTTTTTAATTTAAACAGTAATAAATGAAAATCTATTGCTCATTGTTCACTGTATCCTACGTTTCAAGTATTTTGGAAAAATCCAAAAATAGCTCTGATATATTTTTCAATATCTACAACAATGATTTATTCAATAATTTCTCCCTATTTTATGAAAACCAGTTAACCATCTGCTTAATTAGATATTAGTAATATTTGGAATTTTCTTAGGTCCTCTATAAAGATTCTGTTAGTTTAAAACTCAAATATTATATTATTGCACCTATAAATATTATATTATTACTCTTTTGAGTAGTCCACCTGATTCCACTAAAAAGGCTTAATCCAGATGAATAATCATATCCATAAATATTTACAGCATTGAGAACCAAGTGTATTAGTCACCTAAAGATGCACATAGGTACCTGATGCGATTTTCAGGAAGACTTTGACATAAAAGTGCCAGCTATTGAAAATAATGTAAAACAGTGGGATATAAGCTTTGAAAAAGTCTATTTAACATGAGATATAGATATAGATCCTAAACTCGTTTTCAAGTCATCTAATAGTGCATTGCACAGAAAAGATTGCCTCAATCTGTCTCAATTTGATTATCTCTAATAGATATAATCAAAAAGCTCATTCTAAGTGTTTTTATGTTTTTCATTTGGTCATTAAAAACAAAAATGAGAACCCAATGTAATTTGAAATACACCTAACTCTAGATGCTTTAAATTTTAAAGTCTCTCTATATCTGCTATACTAAGAGTCTTAGAAAATTAATCCCTGTTCCTGAAGTCGATCTTTGTTGATATGCTCACTATGTATCTTTATAAGAAGTCAAGAGTGAATATCTCTTTACCTGTACAAAATTATAATTTAAAGATGATCCCTCAAAAAACAGGAAAGGTGATATGATGCAGTGTAATGTATACCGTCTTTAATTAGATTTTTTTCATATTCTTTTCAAAGCCACAAACAACAAGAAAAACAAATTACCTCAATCATTTTATCAAACTTATTCCAAAAATAATTTTATAATTAGTATTTATGTTAGAAGTACAGTTTTCTTAAGAATTTAAGGGTGATGACAAGACAGAGGAAAAACTTCAATTGATCACTGCAGGTTATGATTAGCTTTTAAAAGTTGGAACTGTTTTACTAAATATTTGCAGGTTTAACTGCGTAAATATAAGATAGAGAATAATAGCACAGACATGCTGCTGAAAAGTATCTGTGGGTTATAACAGATCATAAGCTGAACACAGTCAACAAAGCTATGTTATTGCATAGATTATATATGTACAAGGCAAACATCCTAATGAAATGTATAAACATTGTATGCATTGTTTAAGTGACATATAAAGTAGCTCTTAAGTTCTGTTTGGCATTGGTTAGACCTCAAATGCAATACTATGTCCAATTTTGAGCTTTGTGCTTCAAGAAAGATACAAACCGATTGGAGCCTGTCCAAAAGAGAGTAATGAGAATGATTACAGGTCTAGAAAACATAGTCTCTGAAGAAAAAAAAAATGAAGGAATTAAGATTGTTTAGTCTAGAGTTAAGAAGACTGGAGGGAGCTATGACAGAAGGCTAAAAAGAGGTAAAAATAGGAGATGGAAATAAACAGTTTTCCATGCTCACTAGGAAGAGCAGAAAAGTTAAACAGTTTTAAGTGAAACTAAGGTTAAACATTAGTGAAATTTTTATAACAACAAAACTAATTGAACTCCATTATACAGAGGCTATGAAAGGAGAGTCTTAAACCATGTCCATATGTTGTAAAACCTCTTTCCAGAAAGATATGGCTTGATGAGATCTTTGAGACAGGGTAACATAACCCTACAGAATATCTTCCAACTTCATGACATGTGGTTTCATAATTAACTATTTTGCACTATTTCTTTTTATTAGATAAGATGGAGCATAAATTATAAAACTATTTCATTATATAGAGCTTAAACTATGGTTCTGTTCTTTGGTTATGCATGTTTTCTTGTCTTTGGTGTTGATTAAAAAAGAATAGACCTTCCTTCTATTAAGATTTCTAAATGTTTAAGTAAACTTCAATTTTAATTTAATTTAATTTTTTATTATATTTGCTTGAGTGTCTCTGGCAGTTATGTTGTTCTCTCTTTCCTTGTTAAAACTTCATGATAACGATGATGCTTCATTGAGTTGCCTAGAACTTCATGGAGTGATGCTGATGATTAAACTTCTGGTACCTTTGCCACTGTGTTACATAAATAGAGACACATTTTTTTCTGCAGGTAGGCTTCTAGAATAAAAAATAACAGTAAAAGATTTTTTTTAAATAATGAACTCATCTAAATTTCAGTCAAGTTGCTGACCACTTCTTTTGGTTTAGTGCCCCAGGGAATATTCAAGATTCTTTTGCAGGTGGCAATATAATTTTGCATCTCCTATAAACGCATTTTGTAAACTTCATCAGAGGTCACTTTACATGTTTCAATTGGAAACATAATTTTATTTGTTCTATGTCTAGAAATTCTTTACATCCTAAAGTTAAGAAGAAAATTTGGGAACTGGCAGATTTCTATAGTATTCAATTACCTCATTTCTGCAAAATGTTTCCACCTGAAAAAATTGTTATTAAAATATGCCATACTTTTGTTCATCATCTGATGGCAAAATGATCTAGTTTTTGTTAACATAACCCAAGGAAAGACAGATCAGGTCACACAGAGGCTCTTTACTTCTATTCACTGATAATACACTGGCTAGTAGTTCAGAAAGCAGACTTTTTGCAGGAGTGCTGTTTCATACATACGACAGCCTGCAGTAATATGTAACTCATAGGAATCTTAAGTTAATTTGTGCATTTGTGTTTAAACAGTCCTGTTACGTTTTTTTTTTTTTTTCCTCATGAATTTCCTCAGATGTTCTCCAGCCAAGAGAGATCCAGTCTCATCCCATACCATGAGGTTCACAACTTGTGAACTGCAATGAAGGAGTGTGTCTTTTTCTTGGCCTCAAATTGGTCTCCTGCTCCTTTTCATTTTTTGTGCTGATAGGGAAAGTGACAGTGAAGTAATCATTCCTGTTCACCTTCCCCACGTCAGTCATTATTCTGTGGGCCTTTTTCTTATCCCTCTTCCATTATCTCTTGTGCAGGCTGAAGTGGCATAGTTAGGTTTTCCTCCTTGTTTGTAATTTTAACTCTATCACTGAAGTGAAGTGTATCCTTATGGTGCTCTAACCTTTCCAAGTATTGCATGATTGTCACACAGACACTTAAAAAAATCACTGTCACTGTACAAAGACCTGACATTTGGAGAGTCTCCTCTTGTTCCTTATCCCCTCAAGGGTTTACTTAGATTTTACTATTATAAATACTTTCTGAAGAAGGAGCACTTTGAAATGGGAAAAAAAAATCTGACTACACATTAGATATACTTTTCCTGTACTTTGAAGATATAAAGTTCTGCATATATACATACTCTTATTTATAGTTTATTTTGGCTGTTTGCTCTGAGTCCCTTCTGACTCTTTCTTCACAGTTGCTTCTCTTCAACCTCACTTTAGTTGCCCTCCTTAAGTCCCTCCTTCTTATCTTATCCCTCTCCCATTGCTTCTACCACCCATTTTGTTCCTTTCTTCATCTCTTCCCAAAATCACCATCCAACAAAGAAAGAGAAAAAAACCAGAAAAAAATAATATGAATGCATAAAATCATTAATGAACTTTGTCTTTTATGTTATTTTCTGTTTTCTTAACTCTTTGTTTTTCTTATCTCACAGAATCACAGAATTTATAAGGTTGGAAGGGACCTCTAGAGATCATCTAGTCTAACCTTCCCGCTCCAGCGGGCACACCTAGAGCATGTGGCACAGGGCGGCATCCAGGCGGGTTTTGAAGACCTCCAGA